>BOPP01000019.1:2389593-2456956 GCA_017312745.1 Gryllus bimaculatus | reverse complement strand
GTTATTCATTGCGACAATTGACGATAATAGAATTCACATAAGACAAAAAATAACTTGTTTTTGGAAATAAATCCACATATATCGCATTCCAGCCCTTTGCAACAAGCTCTATCGTTGGAACTCGCTTTACATAAATAAAATAAAATAAATAAAATTATTTGTGTAAAATAATTGCAATAATCAAAGATCTTCCCAATTCACACTCGAATTCACAACAACGTTCTTAGACTGTCACCGCGTACTTTATATTTGGTAGTGCTCTAATGGTTGGAGATGCACACATCGTGGGAGATAGAACTGGACTTCCTTCCACAACAGCAAGCTTTACACAAAACAATCAAATGTATGTTTTGAATCAAAAACCTATCATCAAATGAAAATAAATTCTCCAAACATAATACATAATGCATTCATTAGTCAGCAACAGACTCAACTTGTGTAATTCCAATAACAAGTGAAATTCATAAATTTTTAATTACAGCTTGTGTCAGTCGAAGATACAAAATAGGTATTCCCTTCGAACGCCGCGCAGTACTCAGCAACAACCCCCCCCCCTCACTGGTTGCGAGACCCAAGGTCCTATGCCTATGTTTAAGCATAGGTTCATGGGGTAAATGCAGTAATAGCGCCAAGAGTGCGATATGGTAGAATATCTGGGAGTGCACGGGGCGCCGGAGAGAGCGCTAGTTGGGGGCTCTTTGGTTTCAAATGGGATTCATAGACTCGTACATCAATTGCTGCAATATCTTTAAATTGAATGAAATTAAAGGGAAAATGAATATATCTAAGATATTATAAGATCTTTTTCGATTATTGGAGGATGTGCAACTTAAGAACGTGCCGCAACTGCGTATGACAACACCAACACATGTGAATGTTCCGTTAGAATTTTATTAAATTCACAAAATCAACAATGCCAAACACAACAGAATAGTGTTCAATGTTAGCGAAACTGCAAAGCACGCAGCCCGCCTCCACCCAGAGCGTGACAGCACCCTCCTCGCTGCCTGACTGCTGTCAGGTCGGGAGGGTGGCGCTGTCACCACCCCGCGGCACGTGATCTCTCCGCGGCAGTGGCGGAGCAGGTTTAGCAGCGATGTGACTCACTGGCTATAAAAAAGATCGATCCACGTGGATACAAAAAATAAATTAACGAAGGCTAAAACAAAGAATCGGTCGGCTACGTAACGAGGATAATGGAACACGTAAGTTAAATGCTCGAAGCAAAGATTGGTTCCTGTCTGTCCCGCTTTCATTCTCAAAACATTCCTGCGTAATTTTATTAATTAATCTTCAATAAACATTGAAACAGTAATAATTAAACTTTATAAATGCAGAAATCATGTGAATTCTATTACCTAACATTTATGTTTAAGCAAAAAGCTGGTATGTTACAGGAGTGTGAAAGAAAAAAAACAATGAAACAAAGGGGAAAAATGATACAGGAATCAGGGAGGACATGAAAAAACAGAAAATAAACAAAGAGCGGAAATAAAACAACAATTCCGATATATTCGATGCATATGAGTGAAACAGTTGTTTTACGAACGCCGCTGAAAACATTTGTTTTTGCTTCTCATTTCTTACGAGATTCTTGGTATTTACAGTGAACATTGATTTAAGTCGTAAAGTCATATTCAGCATTGATTTCACAAAAAGAAACAAGATTAAATTACTTTCTCAAACCCATTTCACGCTAGAACTCAGCTAGGCATGTAAAACAATTATGGGGAGGCGTTTTCTCAATAATAGTTCTCTTATTGGACATGAGACTCGGAATATGTCACTGGCACACCAACAGAAACAAAAGAGAAAATCGACAGATCGAAATCGATGTTTTATATCCGGCACCGGCCAGTGTAGAATGATTCACAATCCAAAGACCTCGAAGTCAGTAGAAATTTCGGCTTTCGGTTGTTTTCATTCTTTTTATCTCGATTCTACTAATCTAGAATTCGAATTTCCATCCTTGGTAGGTCGCTCGCGTCATCGCAAACTTCTAAAATCTTGTGTATCCGCCCAACGCAACCTACGGAAGAGACGCTCGCCTTTACTAAGTCGTCCGGGTTGCTCGCCGTGTCAGCAGTTCCTTTCAGCCGCGTCTCCGCCGCCCACACGTTCCTCGCAACACGCAGGCAGAGCGGCCGCAGGGCAGCGCATAGGGCGACAACCAGCAGCAGTGTGCGTCACAAATGAACGTGAATGCTCTCCTCAGCGGCAACGAGTTTCCTCTCGCATTTCCAAGACTCACGTGCATATTTCAACCTAGTCTTGTAACATTATTCATAATAACTCACCAGAGACTTAATATAGAGCATTGTTAGTAACTTTCTGGATCAGGGAGGCAATTACTCTCCTAAAACTCAGCGGTCGGTTACGTTCTTCAATAACTGATCTTTTAAACGTGTCGACGAGCATGTAGATGTATGGACTCGTATTTGTACACAGAGTGAAGAAAATCCCTTGCTGATAACAGATCACTATAAGTACGAGATATATGAATTGAAACTGATGCTACAACAGTACATACTTTTTCGCATCTTTTCTAAATTTTCAACTTTTGAAAATTCAGAGAGCTCACCGAAAAGAATGCTTGCGCCATTCTTTTACGCGTTTCTTATTCTAATCGCGGGATATTTTTGAAGAGAAAAAATCGAAGCGGTTTTTAAAATATATTTCAAACGAAATGATGCGAAAACGAATCATATTTTCGAAAAATTGTACTTGAACTTATTTTAAGATCTGTTTTAAAAGAACAGATTTATTAAGAAAAAAATCACAATCTTGAATATTGTAGCAAGAAAGGAAAAAAAAAGATGCCGAAAAAAATTAAAATGTTGCTGTTTATCAGGGATTTCAACGAAAATAAGACCTGCACCATTCTCTTAATTAATTACAACATACACTTAAAAATCCACAAACTATTACATCACGTACGAAAATGAAATAATACTGGACAGTCGATTCAAGGTCGTAAATTGTTACTTTTCCTCAAAATGCAATTTTTCTGTCACCGAGATAACACCAACTGCTCACTGTGCAATATCGGCGTCACTGGGTCGTCATGGTAACGCGAGGAGCGCGCAGAGCGCTCGCAGCGCCATCGAGCGGCGGCGTGGATAGGCGGCGGCGGGGCGCGGACGGCGCGCCATACGGCCGCAGCGCCGTGCCGCTGCTACGAGTGGCCAATCCGAGGGATAAACGCGGCCACTCTCTACGCTCGAGTGGAGCAACGAGGGCCACCGACAGAAAATCCAAATCCAGATACAAAGAAACTAGGTGAATGTGATGTCGACGACGCAGTAAACCGTTTTAGAAGATGTGTTGATAATTTCTTGTTTTTCTTGACATTGGACTTAACTACAATTCATTGAATCGTCGTAACCGTTACTGTTATACCGTTCAAAAATTCCCAACACCAATTAGCCATACATGTTGCCTCCATACGGGATAAGAACTTTTCATATTTCAATTTCAAAATTGTAATCGCCGTAAAAAAATACTTTTTTATTGTTTTACACAGTATTCATTAACCATTACAAATATCGGGTAATTTTAAGTATTCTTGAATATAACAGAAAACTTTAATTTCATCGACAGTTTTGACATTAGATTTCACTGAAATAGTCTGCTTAAATGCTTTTTTGCAGTTACCAAAAAACAATAGAGAGAGAGAGAGAGCTTTAAAGCGTTTTTTATCTTTTCCCTTAGTTTCACCCACCAAAGGGACCCACCAAATTTTTGCCCAGGGGCCTTCACAACAGTAAATCGGCCCTGAGTTTAGGAGAAATGACGCAAAAAACAATATCTACATTATCTTTCTACGTTTCAGTTGGATCTTTTCGAGAAATAAATGAAAAACATTAAAAAATTAACAGATAAACTAATACTCGGTTGATTCTTTCGTCAAGCGAACATTATTGAAAAGAGTACTATCGGCGACAAGGATAGAAACACCAAAAATGTCAGAGAAAAGTATACATTAGTACGTATTCATACAATTAAATTAACATTAGGTTCAACTCCTGCGAGTCTCTAACCTTATCTCAGAAAATGTTTCGTTACAAGGACTGACAAGTGTTTTACTCACCTCATTGGGATCATCGACGACCATTTCTTCGGTACTGGTGTTCTGGAACAAGGAACAGGATCGTAGATTAATTATGCACATCCATAAGGGAAATTTTAATACAACACTTACGAGATGAAATAATGAATACCAACAATAAGAACTAGTGTTCGTTCTTCAAATGAAGAAATTATAATTTTATGCATTAAAGTATTCTAACAATTAAATTGGAATCTGAAGAAGATAATGCGGAAACATAAATAATTATAAATGCAAAGAAATGATAAGTAAATATCGACATTAGGATTCGAAAGTATCGGAGGTATCGAGCATATGCTCTGAAGTCTTAGTAATTTACTCCTGAATACGAACGGCAAGAATACATGTGTTCTTCACGGCAATGGCACACCGACTATTGAATCAATTGGTAATAGTTTTTTCACATTATTTTGATTATTAAAAAAAATATGGAATTCGTAATTGCATAAAGTGTGCGAATTCTAGGAAACTTATCCGGTTCGAGAGAAAGTAAAGTTGAGACTAGGAAGAGGGAGAAGAAAGTAAAGTGGGCAAACTGCAATTAAGCCGGCTCTAAAGAAGAGAAGTTCGCTAATACCAATTACATTAAAGTTTCTAGGCACAAGTGAAAAGGTTTTGGCAGAGGAAGTAACAATGAGGAGAGCATTGTGCTTAAGAAAGTGAATCACCCAGTTAGGTGGAAGAAATTAAACAAAGGTCGAGTAGTTACTTTTGAACAGAACGTTTTGGGCAAAAGGGAGATCAATAAAAATTGAAATTCCGATTTTCGAAATGAAAAGTGAAGGAAACAATAAAGGGTTATAAGAGGAGAGAAGGAAAAAGTGAGAGGTACGATCCATAATAAAATAATGTGACAGAAAGAAGGAAACTAGAGAAAAAGAGGAAAGCCTTAGAGAAAAAAACAGTGTAAGACACGACATATTATGGAAATGGAAGGCGAATAGTTAGAGGTAAAAGAAAAACAAAATGAAGGAAGAAGCGAAAGATAAAAAAGGAACGTCGGGAAAGAAAAGAAAGAAAATAAAAAATTAAAAAAGAACGAAAATAAATATGTAAAGAGAAAGAATAAAAAGAAAGAAAGAAAAGGAAAGCAAATAGGTTAACAGTGGTTGCAAGAAAGGGGAAAGAACGAACTCGCATGGTTTCTCGAACAGGAAATAGCATCCAATACATTAATTACAACTTACACACTGAAAAATTGCACAAAAGACGTTAATTCCATGATATAATTAAAATTTAGTGTTAACATTATAAAACCGGTTAATAATGGCAAGCATATTCGTGGAGTAGAGTGCAGTGCAGCGGCGTGGCGTGGCGTGGCGTGGCGTGGCGTTGTGAAGTTGAGGGAAACGAGTGTGTAAGAAAGATATTGCAGCTTAGTGATCCGCAGTGCAATGTGGTGAGGTTGAGTGCTAATCAAGGCGTGCAAGGCAAGAATGTTCATGTTCATTTGTAAAGTTTGTAAATTTTGTTAAGTTGTTAGTTCTGTAATGTTAAGTTAGTGTACTCTGCCACCAAGTTCTCAAACTTAATTAAACATATAGTAATAAATATAGTAGGAGCACAAACAGATTGAGAACAGTATTCTTAGTTCATTCTCTTGGGCGATTATTTTGTCTCTCAGTTCTACCCAATCGTGTTGAGGAGGGGTGTGTGTGAGAAACTTAGAGAAATGATTCGCATTAATTTTGTAGTAAGTAAAGGCACAGAGAAACGCGATTCCAAGTGCGCGAGGAGGTGCGGCCTCAAGGGACGCGACTTGTGCCGGAGGCGGGTCGCACTGCGTCGGGCAACGGCGCTGTTAAAAGGTCATGTCCGCGGAAAGAGCGCAGCACCGGCCGGGGTGAGTGGATATGCATTGCAATCTCGGGGAGAAAACGGGGCGCTGACCCAACCCGCCCGCCATGGACACGCGATTGCCCCCCCCCCCCCGCTCCACCACTCGAAATGCAGCAAGTTTTCCACAAATATGCGAGAGATTTGTCCGCCTTGCACACGTGTGTGAGCACGCATGTGCGCAGAGTTTGCATAAGCAAACTACGCACGTGCTTGCAGCCACCTCTGGATAGGGGTCCCAATAACTTTTGTAATCTCAGTAATTCTCGTCACAAAATGTTCAAATTTTCGAGACACAAAACGTTACATTATCGACAAGATCATTATTATCGGAGCTCGGATTCTGATGACATCTCATCTTTTCACTGGTGCATTGTAGACGTAGCTAAATTGTAAATGAATGTTTATCATGACATATGGGTGATAGAAATGTATAGTTATTGGGTCATATTTTGCCATTTTTCGAATTTTAAGTCATTTTTGGACTTTTACGTAATTTTTGTCATTTTTATGCATTTTTTCCTTTTTGTGTGTTTTTTGTTAGTGAATGTTTCATGAATTTACAATGACAATTGAAACAAAATATTTATTCTGTCATCCGTCGGTAAGTAAATTCACTCCTGACTCTGTTTTCTGAACTCTGAAAATTACATGGATCTTCGGTAAATTCCTCGATCTTTCAAGACCGACAGTCCTCCTAAAATGAAGACTTATAGTAAATATAATTTTATATAAATACACTTGATTGAAAATTGTAAAATTCATAGAATAAATAAACATTTTAATGCAAATTTTTTAGAATTTTGAAAAAAATATGTCAACTCCCTCTTATTTTTAGGTACTTTTGTAGATCATTTAAACATTTTAAGTCATCAGAATCCGAGCTCTCAATATTATTATTATTATTATTATTATTATTATTATTATTATTATTATTATTATTATTATTATTATCATAAGTCAAATGGAAGTTACATTCAGCATCAAGTCATTACACTTTCATATTCCTTGTAAAAAGATTTCGCATCATTTGGAATGAAATAAATATTAACTTAATTCCATTCAGTTCTTGTAAAGAAATAGCCTTCCCTTACGAGCACAATGCTCCTAACTTTGAATGAAGAAATCTGATGTTCTTGAGTTCACTGACGGCAGGTGTCCTCCGCTAAGTTGTTATCTGTCTACCACTTCATAGAGGCTTTTATCAGAATAAACTCTCCGCACAAATATTTCGAAAGGATTTTTTAAAAAAATATGAAAAAGAAATCGTCTTTCAAGGATATAAACAAAAACAAATATTGAAATAGAATATGAGAAGAAACTTAGTAACCTCTAAACATACTACTGACATATGTAAGTAGTATTTTTTTTTTTTAGATTTTAGAGTCATAATGATCTTAAAAATAAACAATAGTTATAAATAGAAACTATACATGAAAATGTATAAACAATAGATGCAGAGAGGAACAATGGAGGGTGTAAGAAATATTTCCAGTAATGTCATTTAATTCACAGAAAAGAATTACCCGTTTTACTACGTCGAAAAGATGTATATGCAAGAGAAGAAGGGGCGCATAAAATGTATCTCAGAGATGAAAGATCCACGATTTCAGAGAAAGATTCTGAGTTCGTGAATCGTTTCTTATCAACCAGAGTGTTTTCAATACTTTCTATAAATATTTATTTTCTATAACCTCTAATGCTTGAATGTGAGATTTCGCTGCACCACCCCAATCTTTTCCGAATAATATTTCTTTATATGTATTTTCCTCGTCTCGTTCCAACTTATTTTTACCGAAACAGAATGCACAAAAATCAAAATTTCTTATCAAATATCCAAACGCAAAACATCTACACACATGTGTAAATTATAAGCAAACACATCGTAAATCACATAATCAGGTAAAGGAGTTATTAAATATCCCAAAACATATTACACGAACGGCTTGCGACCAAAATGTTTGCGGTTAGCGGAGAAAAGTTTGGATGAAGACGCTCTTAATTTTGATAGATTACCACATAATTTGTATACTAACACATTTTTGACAAGATTTGGCTGCGACCTGCTTGACATTTGCCGTGTGGCTAGATTCGGAAGTTTCCACAAGTTCAATTTAATATAGTACGTCCGGTAGAACAGTTGGATATTTAGGATTTTTAACGAGAAGTGGCAAATTTCTGTGGGTAGAAAAACCTGACGCTCCGTAATGCTGAAGTACCACATTGCAATGCCAGAAATCAAATCATTTCCAGTTTAGTGTAAGAGATTTTTAAGAGCCACACAACTGTGCTTAAAGAGCCGAATGAAGCTTCCGAGCCACTCTGTGGCTTCTTTTAGCATATTATGATAATAAATTATATTGGCGGTCAAAGAAACAATATTTTCCATTATTAACAAATGAAGACTGATATAGTGTTGCTAGTTTCATATTGCAAAATATGCCATCCTTTTTAAGTAATTTGCGTTAAGAGTGCTCATAAATGTCTTAATGACAGAGCATGAAACCTACAAATGATATTAACTCAAATGTTGTCGAAATGTCAGCTAGTTTCATATTGTCGTTCTAGGTCCAATTAAAAGTTAATTTTAGGTATCTTAGTACTACCATTTCCAGTACTGCCACAAATTTCGTGGCACAAGATAATTCATTCGAAACTAACACACATTCACATTTTTGAGATTCAAACTCCCCAGGTGGCGACAACTTGACACAACAGCGCATTCTTGTTCAACGTCTTTTCACCCAACAGCACCTTCACTCGAGCGTAAGTTACAACACGAAATAGTCAGAGACGTCACTTTCAGCGTCGACGTAATCAGTGAAGTAGCAGAGAGAGGTCGTTAAAACCGAAGCATTTCAGAGCAAAGCTTACAAAGCGCCTGATCCAATGTCAGTGTCGGTCGAGTGCCCCAACGGGGAGGGAGCGGTGTAGCCCTGGAAGCGTTACGCAAGGCGGAGTTACGTGAGGCAGTGAAGATGACAACGACAGAAAGCGACGGAGGCGGAGCGAATGATAAGACGTCGCATTCGCTCTGACAATGCGATGTGTCTCTTCCAGATCCGATCTCCGCTCACCACGAACATCGCTTCCAGGTTGACGTCACGCTGCGGCACACAGAGGTTTTAGGAATAACCGTATCTTCGGTAAGCAAGCGACACTCATCAATAAGTAAATGAAGATCAAATTCTAGAAAAATGATGAATGTCGCAGAAATTTAATTACATACATTTTGCTTACGTTTCAACTCTATGTATCAGCGTCCTCCTTTGGTGAAGGATTAATATATTTATTTTATATAAATATTAACGTAACATTTCATAAATTAATGTTATATGTTAATGTTTGTGTAATATAAATTTAGATGATGCATTACCCAAGGACGATCCTGATGCATAAGGGTGAAACGTAAAGAAATTTGATGTAATAAAACATCAAAGACGTGCATAATTTGTCTGCAATTAGGACTTCAATTAATATGAAACACATTATCAGTTGCTGAAACTCACCAAGCCCTTTTTCGATTTTTTGAGACATTTACAACGCCAAATGACATTTTTTGTTCTTTTGACAAGTTAAATATCTGATGTCTTGAAGTTTGGGTGTACTAAATTAGTATTTCGTTATTTAACTACGTCACAAGAGTGAATATAAATAGGAAAAATCCATCTTTGGACCGAACATTTTTTTATTAAAATAAATTTTGCGTATTAAACTTTGTCTAAACAAATTGTATCTATTATATAGCAAAATCATTTAGTAGACAAATTCAGCTCTAACTTCAACTTTATTTGTCTCGAAACACGGATTATCATCTTTGTGAGTTTCAAGTATGCGAGATTTATTTAAAAGTTTTGTGCAGAATGTTATATACAGCCTTAAACAAGCATGGCCAAAATAGGAAAATGAGTTGGTGGAGAACGTTAGTAACCTGTGGGTAATACGGCATAGGAGAAAGTAAAAGGAAGAAATTAATATTTGGTTATAAATTCCAACATTTCTTAAAAGGAGGTAACTATAAATTATTGTTGAAAACGATCACACACACTATAGGAATATGAACTCAATTTAGGGAACATAAAATTTAGAAAAACTTTCGTGGGAGAGAATCTTTACAGTTCGAAATTACATTTTATAAAACTATTTTTTCTCAACACCTGCTTCACTTTTTTCTTTAACTTTTCTCCTGGTATGTAATAAGGGACGGTAAAAAAAATATGGAGCTAGCCTCATTTTCGGGAAACTTTCCGAATTTTGGAAAATTACAAAAAGTTAACATTTTAAAACTACAAAATTGAAGATAGATTTTTGTCTTAAACAAAGTTGTTCTAAAAAATCGGCTCTTTAAAAAATGTCAGTAAGATTTTTTGAAAGAAAAAAATAGCAGATATCATGTCTTTTGTGAAAATTGCGCCAACAATTTCTCACGGCGTTTTTATAGGGTGACTGACAAGTTAACTCTGAGGACTTGAGTTCGAGTTTCGGTGCAGAAATAATGCTTGTTGGTTGAAAACACTTTTGAAGATTTCTGTGGTAGTAAAACAGTGAAGCAGTTAAAAATAATACGAGAATGTAAGTGCTGATGCAGCACCACATGCTTCCTCTCTGACTTGAAGGATTGAGCCTGGTTTTTAATCTCACTAACTCGTATTTTAGATCCTGATTTTATAGCTGCTTCCGTAATTGTAATTTGCTTTTGCTTAATGTCTTCCAAGACTTTCCTTATTTTCTCTTCCGATCAATTTTCTCTCTCGCTAATCATAACGTAATCACAAACCATGGCTGACAAATGCGAAATAAAAAGGGAAAACAGATCAGTAGCGATGCCACAATTTCATGCGACTCGTGCTGAATTAGAAATCGGTGGATAAAACGACTTTTTTATGTGTTACGACCAACACCTATTATTACCATTAATTATATACCTATTGTTATTATTCCAACACTTGGTACTTCAAATCTTGCAGCTATGACTCACTTGTACTAACAATAGGATCGACATTCAATTGCTGCTGAGGAAATATCTTTGGAGATTCATTAGTAATATCAAGCATTAGGGGCGGCAGTATTGAGCTAACTGATTTTGTTCAGCAATATTGATCTACTTCCGCTTCTATCCCTCTTCTACCGACCGAGGTGAATGCCCTGCGTGGCCTGTTAATTGGCACGGAGCCCGGAGGCCACTGTTCTTGCTCCCAAACAAAGTGCATCCACCGTGCGAGCCTGCTGAATCTATTGCTTAAATGTTCTCTCGTCCTTCAACACCACCAGCTATTAATTACAGACTTCAATTGGATGAAATATTACATTTTACTTTGGAGGAAAGATGTCATTGCAAACTATGCTTTGGAAACATGGCGTACACCCTTCAGGACTGCATTACAATGACACCCGATTGTCGAACAAGGGAGATCTGATAGCGTACGCAAACTTGTGATTCCTGTAATTTAAAACATTTTTCTGATACAACAGTTTGAGGAATGCTTGACGATTTTCTATTTAAGATTTTTTTCTTTTTTTCTTCCACACGTAAAATAAAATCAATCGTAATAAAAACAACAACAAAATAATAGTCCTTGAGACGATGTTTCCGTTAGTAATTAATGTTAGTTATTAATGCTTAATGAAAGTGAATGCATAAGTAGATTTGCAACAAACTCAAGTATACATTTCAATGAACTGTCCAATATGTTTCCTAATTCGAACGTAAATAATGCCCGCAACCGTAATATTATTTTGTTCAGATATCAGTACCCATCTTAATTTAAGAGAGAACATACTTCATTCGGAAGACAACTATATCTTTTGAACCTCTATTTAGTACTGACATTTGTTTGACGAAGCGCCCCCCCCCCCACACACACACAAGAGATCTCAGACGATTGGGAAAACCACGTCTAACAAAATTAATTTCACTTAAAAGAAACGTTTCCAGTGAAAGTGGATGCATCAAGATGACGCATATTAAACCGCGCCGTTTCGTTCAGTTCCGGCGAAGGTGGACGCACCCAGACCCTCGCAGGCGCGTGGATCGCGGTGTCAGCGGCGTCATTTCCGCCTGAGTAATCGAACAAGGCGGAGGTGATGGCGAGGAAGGGGAAGGCGCAGGTGTGGGCAGGGATAACGGCGAGTGGCAGCGAGGAAGGCGAGGGCAACGGACAAGGAAGAGGGGGCGAGGGGAGGCGGGGCTGCGAGGGAACGAAGGAGGTGGGGGCGTGGATAACGGAAAGTGAAGAGGCACTGCCGCTGGGACGCCTGGCAGTGCGGGAACACCGGAAGCAGCGGGGGCGACAGGGACCCGCGGTGGAGCTTTTGGGGGCGGCGTCGAGCTGAAGAAAGCGTCTTGGGGAAGTCGAGAGCGTGGGGAGCGGGGCGCTGGGGGTCCGGGAAGGTGGTCCAATGGGGCGGGTTGGGGAGGGTGGGGAGCGGGGAGGGGTAGGGAGAAGGGGAGGCGGTGGGAGGGGTGGGGGAGGGGGAGGGGGAGGGGGAGGGCGATGGCGCCGTGGGCTAAAGTGCCCACGCAGCGTGCGGCCTCTGCCGGCGCCTCATGCAAGAGCACGGCGCGCCCGCAAATCTCCACGACGCGGTGCGCTTCAGCTCACTCAGCGGAGCGGATTGAAAACACGCTCATGTGCCCATTAAGATATTACATAAAATGAAATAAACAGAGCTCAGAAGATTGGTAAAATGCCTTTTTGTTATTGTCACTATTTTATGACTAAACAATAGGGATAACTTTATTGTACTTCTGGAATTATTTTAGTAGATTTTAATTTTGCATTTTTTGCTTATTTTAGCTTTTTGATACATATATTTGCTTTTTTGTTTTATTTCTGCATTTTCCTCGTTATTTTGCCTTTTTTCTCTTGAAGGCGCGCGGCCGTGTTCTGTTTTTCTGTGGAAGCAAAAGCTGTGTTAAAAATCTAAATGGAAAAGGAAGATAGTCAATATTTTGTCATTGATCCCGACAGGGTTTGTTCACTCTCAAGCAATCCAATACTACTTTCGTGGAAGTCGCCAGATCCTTTTTGCGGATAGAACTCTGTATTTGATATATCCTTCTCAATGATCGCGATTACACAAAGAAAATATAGTTTTCATACACATTAAGTGCTAATGTAAATTTTAGTTTTTGAATAAAAATGTGAATCAATGTAATAATTTTATTTAAATTTCCTCTTAAATGTGGTTTTTCATTGCTTACATGCCTTTTTGCTTGTCTATTTTAGGAAAAATGAATGCCTGAACTTTGGACTCTAGTAATAAAAAAAAGTAATCTTCCATCTCAATTCAACACAATTCATGCTTCAATAACAGGGTTTTGTAGCATACGGCTTGCGCAAGAATTAAATTATTACAGAACATGAAGATCAATGAGAAGGATGTAAGGGCCATAATATTGCGTAATCCTGTCCAGCGAGTTTCTTCCAGTGGAAACTGACGTTACCTGAGGGAAGCATTCTGAAAGTTTGCTGCTGGCAGATATCTTGTCATCGACGGCTCCGAATTGCAGAAAATTTGCACCCCGGTCAAAAATTACACTTTGAGAAGGATATTCCTCGAGTTGAAACAGAAGTTAGCACATTGTGGCACATTTGGAAAAAGCATGCGTTCATGCAACCCGCAACACAATTTACTAAACAACTCACCTATGCATCGTGCACAATTGGGAAAAGAAGCGTCATACTTTGCACACAAAGGCAATATGTTTTAGGCTAATGTGACCGGTTTGTTTTGTGAACTGTCTTAATGTAAATTTGAATACTCAATAGTGAACTAGACAATTATAATATTTTCAAAAATATTTTTCATTAAACAGAAAAATTCCTTTTTTGAGAGACGCCGTTTCTTGTGTACCGACGATGTGTCGCCCTACTAAAGATCCTCTCCAACACACAAGCCGCGGCAATTGACTTACGTTGCTCCCACGGTGCGAGGCGGAAGTCGAAGTTCCCCTTCTCTCCTCCGGCAAAGCAAGAACTTAACTCTCCCCCAGTTTACTCGGCGTTTGGTAGTTCCACGAAATGGAACTCGGGGACCAATTACAGCGCATCACTGACGTCACCACCGCTCTGCTTCGTATCCGCTTGAGTCATGGAGCAGCCGAAACATCACTTCGGCTCAAATTGTTCCGAAAATCAAATGTCAGACTCGGGAGTACGTTTCCTGCGACCCCCTGTCAGTGGTAGGTAGCTACATAGTACTAACAGCTTCACGCAATCGACAACTCGACAACTCTTCAAAATTGCTGTCACTATTCTAAACTAAAATACACAATACCTCATCCAGATAACATTCAATATTGTGATAGCATACATTGGAGGGCATGAAAAGAGCAAGAAGTTAGAAAAAAGAGTGTTTTGAAAATCGTTCCCATTAGTTTTGAAACATATGTAGAGAGGCAAATGTGTAATAACATTTACGAAGGAAAAGCAACATAAACTAGAAGTTAAAATAATTTATAAACATGCGAGGAACGGTTTTAGTACGCTCGCAAGATTTCTACTTTACACAAGTCATTTGCTGGCGTGTTATTTCGATTAAAGACCACTAATCTTTCGTGTAAACTCCGACACCGTGTGACAGATATCCATGAAAAATGGCACATCTACATGTTTTTTTTTTACCCAGAAAGTTTATGCGCTGTTAATTTTGTTGAAATTCCACAAGACGGGGCTGCATAACAAAATTGCGCTTCATTCTAATTTAATTTCCATTCAAACCGCTCCACCTGGGCTTCATTGTTGCTGAGCGTTGCCATGTGACGCAGGGCGAAGCCGAAAAGGCCAGGTCAGCGGCGTGCGTAAGTAATGAGGGAGGGGGGAAGAGTGTAAGAGGGGAGGAAGAAAGGGAGAGAGTGCTAAGAGAGGGAGCGAGAGAGTGTAGAGAGGGAGGGAGAGAGTGTAAGAGCATGGGAGGCGAGAAGAGTGTAAGAGAGGGAGGGAGAGAGTGATGTAAGAGAGGGAGGGAGAGAGTGTAAGAAGAGGGAGGGAGATAGTGTAGAGAGGAGCGCGAGATAGTGCTAAGAAGAGGCGAGGGCAGATAGTGTAAGAGAGGGAGGGAGATAGTGTAAGAGAGGAGGGAGATAGTTGCTAAGAGGAAGGGAGGGAGATAGTGTAGAGAGGGAGGGAGATAGTTGTGTAGAGAGGAGGGAGATAGTGTAAGGGAGGGAGGGAGAGAGTGTAAAGAGAGGAGGGAGAGAGTGTTAAGAGAGGGAGGGAGAGGAAGTGTAAGAGAGGGAGGGAGAGAGTGTAAGAGAGGGAGGGAAGAGTGCTAAGAGAGGAGCGGAGAGAGTGTAGAGAGAGGGAGGGAGAGCAGTGCTAAGAGAGGCGAGGGAGGAGGTGTAAGAGAGGCGAGCAGATAGCTGTAAGAGAGGGAGGGAGATAGTGTAAGAAGAGGGAGGGAGATAGTGTAAGAGAGGGAGGCGAGAGAGTGAAGAGAGCGAGGAGATAATGTAAGAGAGGGAGGGAGATAGGTGAAGAGAGGGAGGAGATAGCTTGTAAGAGAAGGGGAGGGAGATAGTGTAAGAGAGGGAGGGGAGGATTAGTTGTAAGAGAGGGAGGAGATAGTGTAAGAGAGGGAGGGGAGATAGTGTAAGAGAGGGAGGTAGAGGAGTGTAAGATGAGGGAGGTAGAGCCTATTGAGAGTTAAGAGAGCGGAGGAGGGAGAGTAAGAAAGAGACAAACGCACAGAGACAGAGACACAGACAAGCAGGCAGACAGGGCAGGCAGGCGCGGGGCCAATGGGCGACGTATTGCGTGTTGCTCGGTGGCCGGAGGTCGCAGGTCGCCCGCTGCATTATGCAGGCGACGTCTGGGGCCAAGGCCGCGATCAAAGGTTACGGGCAGCCGAGCGGAGGAGGCTGCCCCACGGAAGGAGGTTCCTCGCCGTCAGCACCAGGGCGCGATACAGCGAACAAGGCTGTCCCCAAAGAACCTACGCGGTAGAGCGAACATGGCTGCAGGTGACGGAACCGCAAGATCTGGCCGACCCTCTGAGAACAACGTAAGCGCCTAAACTCTGCGTAGGATTTTTCTAAACTGAATCCTGCCCGATCGATCACGCATCGCTCGAAGCTCTATGATTTTGAACAATATTCTTTAATTCTGGGGGGGGGGGTATTTTACATCAAGTATTGCATATTTGAGTGGAGGTACTTCATGATCCGATGACTTCCGATGACGTTTTTCGAAAAATCTTAAAACATTGTTATTTTAACCATACAAGCTGTCAAAGCATAATTTTTTTACGATATAATAAATTTACAAATGAGAATTTTCACGAATCTATTTAGTTCAATTAGTTTCGTCATTTCCAACAGAAAGTATGTAACCTAACGCAGCCGATCCTTAAATCCAGATATAATCCGCAATCCGCTCGCAGCAAGGCATTTCGCGACCGCTGAGCACAATATGCCAGACGGCGACGCTGGCGGCGAGGTAACTTTCAGAGGGGGAGAGCAGGGAGACGGGACAAGGTGCGTTCCACGGTGGACGTGTTTTAAGAAGCGGCTCCACACAAAATGGGATTAAAAATAAGCATGAAAAATGGAGACCAACTACTGAAACAGCAACGAATGACTTCGCACAATATTTCTTCCCATTTTATCATTAATTTTACTTCACTCAGAAAGGAAATGCATTCATTACGTTGAACTGCGGAATATCCTAACGGGATTCTATATTAATCTGATGTTTGAATTTTATGACATCTGCAAACATATTATCCTTAAACGTAATTATCTTGAAAGTTATTGGCACTAGCTTTGGGCCCTCCGATATTTAATTTATTATTTAAACTAGCCAAAAAGTTGTTTTTCAGATACTTTAAGAAGGAAAACAGAAAATTCGACGGAAAACAAAACATGGCCTACAGAAAACAAGTTTCTAATTCTTTAAATTAGGGAATATTGAAATCACCGAGTTTCCATTACTTACGAACTACCAAAATAACAACTAACCGGATATTTCTCAGTAGTTTCATTTTTAGGGGAATTTGAGGTTTGCATTAAGATTTAGTACAAAACCTCTACATGTACAATGAGAGATTGGTCTGAAGTTTTCAGTTTCAACATCACAGCCTGGAGAATGTGTCAAACGTATTATTACGCAGGTCATCATTCTTGCAGTCGCCGGAGCTTCCTCTTCGCAACGCGGCGGTGTTCCGCCCGCCTGCAACCCGACCCTCTCGGGGCGCTCGCGGACACAAAGGCGTCCTGCTCCTCTTTGCAGCGCCGCCCTCGCCTCTGCTTGCTCTTTCACCATCACCTACGCTTCCTCAGTGCCCATCACATCTCCTCCTCCGCTTCTCCGTTCTCCCTCATCTACGCTTCTTCATTGGCCTTCACATCCCCTCCTCCCCTCCCTCATATCTCCTCCTCCGCCACCTCAGCTTGCTCTTTCACCATCTCCTCTGCATCGTCAGGGCCCCTCACACGTTTTCCTCCGCTTCCTCATTCTCCATTCCATCCCCTCTTCCGCAGTCTCATTGCACCTCACATCTCCGATTCGTCATTCTCCCTCACATCCCCTCCTGCACTTCTTCATTCGCACTCACATCTTCATTCTCTCCCTCTGCCTCCAAATAGTACCGCCGTCTTCTCAATCTCCTGTCCTCCTGCATTTCCTGTCCTTCGCCACATACCTTCTCTCTCGTACACCATTTCTGCCGGCGCAGGCTCCCCCTTCCCCCTTGAGCTTCACCCGCCGCTGCCTCCTCGGACGTCGTCGGCCGGGCCCTCGTGTGTCGTCGCCACCCCCACGGCCCTTCTCGCCTCCCGAGGCTTTTCCACCGGTGAGTCGCGCGCGGCGCCGTAATGAGGCTCGCCGCCTGCGGTGGAGAAAAGCAACCGACGCGACGCTGCATGTCCCTCATTTGTATCTCGAATGACACGATTCAAAAAGAACAAGTTGAGTACTATGAGCCTAAACGTCTTCAAAGTATAACGAAAGATATATAATAACACTTGCTCATTGACGAAATGTGCCCGATCCTTGTATCATCATAAAAAGCGATCCTGAAAACGCAAATTCGGTATTATTATTATTATTGTTATTATTATTATTATTATTATTATTATTGTTGTTATTTTCATCTACATCACGACTAAAGATGTTATGAGATGGTTGAATATAAAATCTTCCCCCGGATACAACCAGTTTCTTAAATAGCAGCTCTAGGGACTGTCGGTGCCTCTACAGCACTTCGGGCAAAATGTGACCTGATCCAAAAAAAAAGCAATTTCTAGCACTTCCCAATCTTTTGAATGATCCGAGAGTTTAGCAAAGTTCTTACACTCATTTTGCTGAACAAATCCCTGATATTCGATAACTATCGGGACAACCAGTGCTCTTACGACCCACATTAGGCTGATCTCGATTTCCAAACTCCTGTATTTAAGACGTTTCTCTGCCGGTACAGCCACATCTACAAGTAGACATGTTTTTTTTTCAAATAACGCATAACAACATTCGATTTGTTTGCCGCTATCCGGCGAGCAGTTCAAATTTGTCGGTCCTACAGTATTGTACACACTGTCCGATAGACGTCACCGGTTTGGGCGAGAGTCCTTACTACTTCGGGCATTTGTATGCAACTTCGAAGGTGGTACATATCTGCCAATTGAGGTAACTACACATACTGCCATTCGTTTTCAAGTATTTTGTCTTTGCTGGAATTAATTTTATTATTATTTTATATTTTGCGGAATTTCTTATGCGAAAAAAAGATAGGTCCCTGAAGATTCCCTGACCGAACAAGTTTTATTGTACTAATACCAACGTACTAGTATATTTCTCACAATTAGCATGATCTGAAATAATTGTTTATGGGATCACAATCAATGTATTAACTCTCACAATTCAACCCAATCAAAACAAGGCTGATAGAATTAAGAAGAAGGAAAGAACGATGCCTGGTTGTGTCTTCAGTACGTAGATTACTGTGTAGTACGGTTGCCCAGTACTCTGTCGAGCACCTCCATGTTTTAATTACACACATCTTTATTTTCTATTCTTTCTGACGGACCAATTCTGTTTTTAGAAAAACGACGGGTAATAGGAACCTCCTGCTAAACACATTACCAAAATAAGCTTCAGAGCAGGACGAGATTCTTTTGCTTAGTTGTTTTTATATGCCACTCTCTTGCATTCGTTGCCGATCCAATTCAATTTGCTGAACGTAATCCGGAAATCTTTTCAGCTCCCGTCGCGCCTTTCTCGCGCTGCTTGCGTCGTGCGCCCTTCTCAATCTGCATTGGATTTCCTCCCAACCAAGCAGGCAACGCGCAGGGTTGGGGCAAGACGCCGAATGCTCGCCGCCAGCCCGCTATGCAGAAAATAAACAATTTGAAATGCACGGAACCGAACACGTTAATTCAGCTATTTCGGCATCCTTTAAAGCATTTTTACGAATAATTTTCATATTCATTTTTCAGATTGTTTATTAGGTTCGTATTTTTTCTTTCGTCGATCATAGTTTTTCTCGCACTTCTATTTTTTCTACGCATCAGTGACCACTTCATGCCCTCTTCTTTTTTATTACCTATTCTTTCATCATTTGCATTTTTACACTAAAAATATAAGAAAGGAGACGCATTGTCGAAAATACACAACAGGTTCTATTTTCATTCTTATAAATTCAGAACTGTTTACATGGTACGTAACCAGTTTTTAACTTGTAAAAACTGAGTGCTCGATTAATCAGGGCGTGTCAACTGCTACGGTCATTAGTTCCGTAAGTGTAGTGCATATGTTCATCGCGGGAGGTAGCAGTGACCTTTCTCGGTCGATCTACGACGGCTTACGGAGATTTTCTTAAAGTCTGGTATCTCCCACTGGCTGGACACCGCACCACAAGCTCTAAGCTCCTGACTGGTCTCTCGGCATTGGTAGTGTAGTGCATGGAAGTGTCTGTGTGTGTGTGTACGCACGCAAGTAAGAAAGTAAGTACGTCCGTACGTAGGCAAGTACGTTCGTACGTAGGCAAGTACGTTAGTAAGTACGTACGTAAGTACGTAAGTACGTACGTAAGTAAGTAAGTACGTACGTAAGTAAGTAAGTACGTACGTAAGTAAGTACGTACGTACGTAAGTAAGTACGTACGTAAGTAAGTAAGTAAGTACGTAAGTAAGTAAGTAAGTACGTACGTAAGTAAGTAAGTACGTACGTAAGTAAGTAAGTACGTACGTACGTACGTAAGTACGTACGTAAGTAAGTACGTACGTACGTACGTAAGTAAGTACGTACGTACGTACGTAAGTAAGTACGTAAGTGCGTAAACAAGGACGTAAACAAGGACGTAAACAAGGACGTAAACAAGGACGTAAACAAGTACGTAAACAAGTACGTAAACAAGTACGTAAACAGGTACGTAAGTAAGTGGGTGAGGATAGAACAAGGAAGAGGAAAATGTTCGCGCGTGCAGTCCGTGGCCCGTTTCATAGAGAAGTGCTCCAGTAATTGCGTGTTCAGAGAAACCACGAAAAACCACCGATCAGAGCAGCTAGAATTCTCCTCCAGACAGCGACTGAACTGGAGTTAGCTATCTAGCTAGTGTCGAAAATCCTGCCACCGTCGATACTCGACCCTAGGAGAACTCGGGAACCTCCCGTTCAGAGGCACTGCGGTTAATACTCTGAGCTTCCTCTCTCGGAGCAGGGCAATTCAGAAGTGAATAACAAAATCGATTCATTAATATTTAATAATATCGTTAATGAATGGTAATGCAAGCCAAGATCGTATTTCCACAGGCATGTACTGTGAAACTGCCGAAATTTGACGTAAGCATAAGGCCTTCGCCGCAACCGCAGATGTTTCTCCCACGAAGAACACTCCGCCGCGCCGCTAATTGTTTTTGTAATAGGATTACCGCCGATGAAACGGGTAGCAGCAGGGTAAACACCCCGGACGCCCCTCACAAACAACGCGCAGCCTGCGAGCGCCAAGTGCTCAGTTGCGTCTGCTTGAGTTCAAGGAATCGATCGTACACATCCAAGGAAGGTAATGAGTAGTAATCAGGAGGATATGGAAACAACTGGAGGCAAACACAAAACAATACATGGTTGTAGTTCGGCTGGCAAGGTCACCGGAAGCTTGAAGGAGCTTCTTTGTTCTTTTAAGTTTTTCTGAAATAAAACTTGCGTGATTGTTCACATATACTGTACTTAATATTCTACATACATTAATTCTGGAGCAAATTTTCACGTTGGCTCCCCTGGTATTTAAAAAAGCAGCGTCCTCTCCGAGAATAATGTCTCTTTTCTGTTGTATTATGAATATTTACTCAGTCATGGCCTGTACATAATTAGAACCTCGCGCTCACATACTTGCTCGCGCCATGTGATGAAACCACGAGCGACAGCAAATCGCACAACAAAATAATGAACAAATGACGGCAGATCAATCTAGCGTTCGTTCTATTAATTTCAATATTATTAACATTTTAAAATTTGTAGAACATAACAGGTTAGTACTGGCATGAGTTAAGACATCTGGTGGCAACCATCTTTCATTCCAAGGAAAAATCGTGTAAATTGATTGAGAAGAAAACTCTATAGTGTTTTTAATACATAGATATGCAAATAAATGTTTTAACTCGCAAAACCTCAAGTAAAAGCAATTAATTCTTGATATATCTAGTCTAAAGCGAAAAAAAATCATATGTAATTATTTTCGAAAAGAAAATCGATAAGTCACCGAATTCTGATTGCGTAATGAAGACGAAGAATATTCGATACATCAAGGAATTTGAGCTATCGACGTTCTACGTGGTCTCAATTTTTTCTTTAGCAGAGGAAATGGGATTTAAAATAGCTTTGGGGGCAAAAACTGCAAACTGACTTCTACAAAAGAATATCAAGATCACAATCCTATTTTTTAAATATTGACAACTGCTCTGGATGGAGTGTCCCCGCACTCGAGTGCGCTAGTTACCGTGTCCGCAACCTTGACATGCATGGTGTAATGGAAGTCGTCAGCGGGAGCAGCTGGTGAGTAGGGGGGGGCGATGATGGTGGAGTGGCATTAGTGGAGAGTACTCGAGGGCGATCGACTCTCAAGGTCCACCACTGCGCTGGAGGGGACTTGGCCCGCAGCGCAGATAGCTTTGCCGCGAGAGGCCGCGCCGAGTGCCCAGGAAGGGCCGCAGAAGTCTCTGGAAACGCTCTCGCTTCATTGTGACATGGCCCTTGCGCAAGTCGCGACCGTCGGGCGTCTGAAGGGACATGAGGAGTAGGTCGAACAGCCCTGTCATCCAACTCAGAATACTTATTAGAAGGGGGCGGGTCTTAATGAAATGGCATTACTTTTCTTTTTACTTTACAACTATGCAGTTTTGTACAGATATTCATTTTATGTTATGGCAAAAGGAAATTTTTATGTCTTTTTTTGTGCATTTTTGCATTGTTTTTCAATTTCAACTTTTTACCTTTTCCGTGCTTTTTATTGTATTTTTTGCTGATTTCATCGATTTTAATATTATCTAAATGGTAGTTGCTATCACATATTTATTGCTTTTATGACTCTTAAAAACATCTTAAGAGATGCTACGAATATTCTTCGCAGAATTCAGCGCCTTTGTCGGTTCGGCGCATTTTCGGATAACTAAAGACAGATTTCGTGGTAAAGAACAGTCCAAACCAAAAGTCTGCAAGCCGATTGCACTTGAACAAATAGAAAAAGCCTCGATTTCATCAGTAACGTATCCAGCCTAAGTTGTTCGTGGGAACTGGTCCTGCCCACCTTCTTTGCGGCATTTTTCTTTCTTTTAGCACATAATTTCAACGTTTCCTGCACTATATGTTGTGTCATTCAGAGTAGAGGGATGGCCATGTTGCATGACATTCGCGAGTATGTGACCGCGTACGAGCAGGGGCGCCCAGAGCGTGGGGCAGCAGGGGCAACTTGCCGAAATACAAGCATTTATTTTCTTCAACTTTTTTTGAAAACTATCATTTACCTGTAGTTGAAGAAAAATTTACTTTATATATATTGAAACGAAGAACGTTTCTGCATTGTAACAATCAAAATTGATTACTAATTCTAATTAAAATAAGTACTGAATTGCAATCGAGCAAGTAACCGCCGCCGCGCGCCACCAACGGTCAAATCGGGGGGTTGACGGCGAGGCGAGCGACGGTTGGGAGCAGTGTGCGCAGAGAGGCCGCGCGTGCAACACGGACGGGGCAGTGCTGCATCAAACAAGTTTATGGTGGTGTTAAGAAACAGTTTGGATTGACTGTGGCTGTTAAGTGAGAGACTAAATTTGATGAAAGTTGATTATCAAATGATTAGGGAAAGTGGAAGTGCGCAGCGCCAGGGGCGAGATCAAAAACATTATACAGGAATTCGTTGGCCCGAGGACACGTGTTATATTCGCCCGGGTGTAATGCAGCAGCGGGCCGTACTGTGCAGACATTCGCGCGAGATTGAGAAGAATTGCTGAGACCGGAACTGCCGACGGGCGCAATCGCGCGTCGTGCGTGTTAGTATATGTGAGACATTGCTTATACTGCTGGGGTGGACCCCGGCGAGTCCGTTGGCCGTTGCGTTGGGGACCAGCGGAGTCGATCGCCGAGGGAGAGGCGAATTCCCGACGGACTTGGGGCGGACCGAGGATTGCGTAGACGCTGCGCCGTTCCACGGGGCCGCCGCTCGTCTCCAGCCAGCAGGTGTTGTTTAAAGCGTCAAGGTAGCTTTGATTGTGCACTTATTACCAAAGGCCTTGCTCATTGCGTATTGTAAATAATCTTTGTTAAGAGTGTTTCCCTATTATTAAAATATTTAAATGCACAAAAGAATTTCTTATGATCATCTTCCAATGCAGCGCCAAACCCCTGGAAGCCCATTCACAGAAATGTACCCGTCCTTTGTATAATTTATTTGTCGTGAGAGTACCTTTCAAGTACGTCACAATATATTATATATATCTATGATAATAATAATAATAAGTAAATAATTAAATAAAAGGGGGAGCTGTTCCTTGAAATAAAAGACCCCCGTGGATCTGCTTCCCCGAGGTTTTCTCTGGGAGAAGAAAAGAGGAGTAGGTAGTGGCTCCTTCTCCGGAGGAGAGGAGAAGAGGTAAGTGGCGTGCACGTAGGAGGGTGAGCGGGATGATGGTTGTTAGACAGGGATTGCGTTGCAATTACAACGCCCTGAGGAACGCTAATTAAACGTGAAATGTTGCCGCTTTAAAAATTGTTATTTTTATGCGATTTACACCCTATTTCTTATTGTTTTAGAATGAAGGTCAGGAAAGGTAGCATGTGTGATAATTTATAATAATTACAATGGCAACTGACAGGACCCGTTGAGATCTTATTGAACAAGCAAGGTGTTACATCCGTGAGGTGAGTTTAAATGGAACAGTAAAGGTAGAGATACCTATAAGCCCACATGAAAGCAGTAGCCTGTAATCTCTTAATTATGCGGACAGCAGCAGAGCGCTTCTCCCCGAGGACAATTCGGAGCAAGGGTTAGGAGCAATGGGCGCGAGCGCTTCCGCCACTGGCCCCTCGGGGCTTCATCGACCGCTGCTTTCTCGCTGCGAGGATTTGCACACAACTCGACACACAACTCGGAATGGAATAGCTTCAAGTGGACGACATGGGACACTCAGGTTCACGTAAATTTGTTAAACTGTTACTCAAAAACTCACGCAAAATTGTCACTGAAGTCAACGATCCCGAGTACTTTAACTGATTCTTTTGTGAACGACCACGTAACAACATCTATGAAGGGAAAAATGCAGTCGCAAATATGTACTGCGGCACTGCTATTTGAAACCACATCTATCACAGAGAGAATTTTTCGAGGTTGGCGATGAAAAAGCCTGACGAGGAGACGACGATAGCATGTGCAGTAGAGAAGGGGAGTGAGGGAGTCAGGGTACGACGAAGCCTATAGCGGCGGCAGAGGTAAAGTATCAATGTGAAGAACGAGCACGGCATTGAGGTCGCGGGCGAGCACACCATTTAGATTTAGTGATGTTTCCAACACCATAGATCATTAGTCGTAAGTATCGTGCAGGTTGTAGCGGGAGGTGGCAATTTTACTCCCTCGCTAGAACCGGATATCCGGCGCCAACTTAAATGTGGGCTCTCTTGGTTTCCTCTTCACGCATCTCCCGCCATGTGTGGTAGCGTACGTAAGCATGTGTAAGTATCCGTACGGGAATGGAAGAT
Source organism: Gryllus bimaculatus (assembly GCA_017312745.1). Taxonomy (NCBI): domain Eukaryota; kingdom Metazoa; phylum Arthropoda; class Insecta; order Orthoptera; family Gryllidae; genus Gryllus; species Gryllus bimaculatus. The sequence goes on along the minus strand of BOPP01000019.1, from coordinate 2,431,829 downwards.
TATACGACAAGAAAGGGGAAAAATGACATTGGTTGATTGTTACTCATTTCTGTCGTATTGATACTAGAAACCACGGAAAACTACTAATCAGAGCAGCGAACGGATAGAATTCTCCTCAAATCCGCCAGTCGGGTCCCAGACTCTTGGACCTCCCGGCCAGTGGCGCTGCGGTCAGCGGCGATGCTGTGCCAGAACGTTGTTCAGCTGGAAGGGCGAGATTGAGGTTGCGCGCGAGGGTGGCGCTGAGCGTGAGGGTGAGGGCGAGGGGGCGTAGCCGAGTCCACTGCCCGCGGTCATAGCTCACCGCAGCCAAAGCTCCATCAGCTCGCTCTGGTGACAATCAGCAAGACTCGGGAATTTGGCGACCGTCCTGTCATTTGCCATCGTAGGCCACATACTCGAAATGATCGAATATAACCGAAAGGGGAAAGTAGTGGGGTGGTAATGGTAGCGTTGGCGGTAATGGCAGTGATAGCGGTGGTGGCAGTGGTGACAATGGCGTTGGGGGCAGTGGTGGTAGTGTTCGCAGTTGGGGTGGTAGACGTGGTAGTAGTAGTAGTAATAGTGGTGGTGGTGGTAGTAGTAGTAATAGTGGTGGTGGTAGTAGTAGTAGTAGTAGTAGTAGTAGTAGTAGTAGTAATAGTAGTAGTAGTAGTAGTAGTAGTAATGGTAGTAGTGGTAGTAGTAGTGGTAGTAGTAGTGGTAGTAGTAGTAGTAATAGTGCTGGTAGTAGAGGTAAACATACAATTAGCACCTAAATTTATTTATAATTTTTCTAATGTTTTAGCTTAGTGTTTATTGTTAATGACTTGCTCAAAACTTTCATAAACAATTTCGCCGTGACTTATTAATTAGATACCTGCAACCTTCGGAGTGAATGAACTTACATAATTTAAATCCATTGTCACGCGCATTACTTAAAATCATACTTTTTGCCAGCAGCAAGTCTCTACTTCCGCAAAAGATGTATTAAGTATAATAGATTAGACACAAGAGAAATTGTTATTGCACGAGGTTGAGAGCACATAGAATAACGTAATATCAATAATTGTACGAAAAGGGGAGGTTCTCTTGAAATCAATGCACTCATACTTTCATAGCAGTACACATTCTTTGAAAACGTGAAAATTATCAACCCAAAGAACAGAAAATACAGACAACCGTTGTACAGTTTACCACGAGTAGTATATATATGAGTCAGTTTAGACTTGTTTAAGAAAAGTATAGCTACACATGGTTACAGTCCCAAATGTTAATTACAATATGCCCTGCAAATAAGCCAGTCTACTTTTTTACCAAGACCCATGTTGGGATCAAAAAGCTCAAGTTTTTCTTACTGGCAACTATCGACTTTGTATATCTCGAACAATTCGCTACTTTAGGGCCAGACTGACGTAACTACACACACGAAATGTTTGTAGACAGAAAAATATTTACGGTCCTTTCACTCTAGGGGTCGTCAATAAATTACGTAAAGCTGAAGAGGGCGGAAAGGGAGGTTCCAGGCAGAGTTACACTGCGTTACGTAGGGGTAAGGGGGTTTTCGTTTAGTGTTACGTAACATTGACATTTAATTTTTACATTTTTCAACATTTGTATAAATACTTCCTCTCTCTGAATCTTATACTAAAGCACTAAATATTAACTAATTTCTTTATAAAAACCTAAATAAATTACTAAACATTGTTAGAAAAAATATTAATATTTTTTTTATCATTTTTTAAACCGAAGATGAAGAAACTATTCAAAACGAATATTTTTAAACCCAATTAAATTGGTGCAGTAGCCATTCGCCCATGCGTCATCCACAACGGGGTGGGCACGCCTTGTGATCCGCAATTTTCTCGCCTCTACGTCCTCTTTTCACACAAAATTTGCACAAATTGCTAGATGCAGACAGCACCGCCAAGTAATTTTGACTTCAATTTTCATAAATTTAATATACAACACCAACAAAATAAATACAATTGTTTTTACTGTGCTGTTATTTATTTTAACATATTCCGTTTACAACGGATGGGGTAGATGTCGAAAGCTTTACGTAATTATTTAGAGGGTCAAACGTGCCAAACGGGGGGAGAGGGAGAATTCCAAATTCTCCAAATTTCCGTTACGTAATTTTGTGGACGGCTCCCTAATAAGATGTATAATTGTGTAGATACGTCAAGTCCTGATTTCTACACTAACGTATCAAGTGATCATTGCTTGATCAGAAGATGCAGAAATAAGTTCTAATTCTGGTAATAATTGTAAACAAAATTGGTCAGTCTGATTAAAGTAGCGAATTACGAGCGAGTCCTTTGTAAAATAGTAAACGCTTCAGAATAGTATATTCAACTGAGGAAAAATAATTTATATATATTGTAAAGTAGTGCAAAGATTAACATGGGAACCACCAAGCTGATTTCGGAACATCGAGAAACCTACGTCAACGGACTTTATTATCACTTACTTGCCCACCAATTACAGGATTTCACAAATAACACTCAAATCTTAATATTTAATTCCTCGTTAATTGACTATTAATTTTTAATTCCTATTTCCTACCGTTTGGCCAAATTAAATACTAACAACGGAAGTAGAGCGAACGGGTCCATCTGGTGGCGTAGTAGGTGTTGCATTCGCCGCAGGAGCGCGCGCGTAGTCTGAAGCAGTGGAGGAAAGCAGAAGCGCGGGTCGCGCTCCCCCAACTGCAACCCTCGCGACACTCAGCGGTGAGCGGCGGTACTATAACAGCGCGGTGGCAAGCCTAGGCACCTCGAGGAGACCGCGCAACAGAGCCCAAGTTGTTTGCACTTTGGACACGGCTCGTAGTTTCCTTGCGTCCTTCGAAGTGCCGACAGCGTAAACTACGGTGAACGTAACAACGTACTCAAAAGATCGAGCGAAGACGTGGATTTGTCAATATGTAGAGTTGTCCGATTGTAAAGTTCGGTAAATAAACATTGTGCACTATACATATTTGAAGAAATGTGGACTCGTAACTTTCAACAGCTTTAAATGGTTTACCTTATTTGATACTGTTATCTTTCTGTTCGAAGAAAGAATGTACAGATTTAAGAGCAAATCGCCAAGCTCATTGGCAAAATTTCATTGAAAAACCATCATATGAACAGTGATAAAATTTATCTTCGTTAGCTTACAGAAGAAGTGTTCACGAATCCAGATAGCAGAAGAGCTGGAATCGTACTACGAACACCCAAATTCCCACTAACATTCCAACCAAGATAAGAAAACTCGACACAGCTTTTTTAGCTATCGAGAATGATAATGCACTTTGAAAGTCAGTTTCTCTGAGAATTTTCGTTCCTTTTCACAAAACCATGAGCAAATGTTATAATTACGAACCCAAATCACGTACCATTAAATTAAAATCACATTATCAAAGCAAAGTAAAAACTCATGCAGTAGCGATCGACACGGAATTAAATTGGTGGTACCAGTTAGTGATGCGACATCGTTAACAAAACATTGATTAACACGAATTACGGATGTTCAATATTATCTCATCGATATTAATAAAACATCGCTTGAAAACTCTCAATAGTCATCGACATAATGTTTTGAAACTGGGTAATCTCTAAAATAAAATTTGTGGGCAACAGAATTAAATTTTACCGTGACCGTGCTTATTAATTTGTAATAAAGTTTAAACTGGAAACAAACTAAAAATAATAAGAACAAATAAAAATACTCAGCCTGAAAGTCTGAGCGCCCACATTAGTCTCAAACGGTCAGAGCTTCCTGAGTTTGCTGATGAAGGGTATAGGAAGAAGAGGGGAGGCCTTACACCCATAGCGTACACTCCCTCTCCATGTGCAAAATACAAGGAAGGACGTGCGAAATAACACGGCACTGGGTTCATCCTGACCGAGAGATTGCCTGACACCCGTAAGGCTGTGGACACTCACGGGACGATCCGCACCTTCAGAGTGCAAAAAGGTACGGAGGACAGATTTTTGTGTATTCCAACCTTCCGTCCGTACGAAAAAGGTCATCGGCTAGTCCACGCATGAGGATCTTGTTGTGACGGCATTTCAGCAGTTTCAGTTGTGGAGCGCGCAATCATGTGTCCAATTTCATTCTGTTGACTATTCCACTCGTGAAATTAAAACCAATAGTGTTTAACTATATATACAGAATGCCCGAATCAGGCGGTGTATCTCAAAAGGTTTTGTTACCGCTTCTTCCTACTGCTCTATCACAAACTGTTACTCATCTATCTTAGGAGGCGGATACATCGATCGCTACGTCGATGTCCAATAAACAGCATATGCACTATAACATAACGTCTGATTTTAATACACGCTTTCAGCAGTTTTCAATATTTGGTGCCTTTTGGAACGCTGGACATAATTTCAATGTAGAATAGTCGTATTAAATACCACACGTGCTTTGGAAATTCTCAGATAAATCCCCTCCTCCCTTCGCGAGTTGAGAGTTTATCGACAATTCCCAAAGCACTCGTGGTATTACCTATGATAAAGAATCATTCCAAGTCGTGCAACATGGTATTAAATTTTATATAATCTATTACGTAGCATACTAGAGTATAATTTAGTAGGTTAGTTAAACTCTTAGTATCAACAAGTAACAAGTTTAAAATAATACTTAATATATACAACATGTTATGCAACATAACTGAATCCGGCCCGCAAAGGTGGCTCAGGACATCAACTCATGGCCCTGCCGTGCCGATGACTGGGAGGGCCTAAGGTTCGAGACCCTACGGTGATAGGATTTTCGACACTAGCTAGAGAGCTATGTCGAATCAATGACCTTAGCAATTCATGCGCCACGAATCAATAACATACGTCTGCAAATTTAAAGATCATAAAATCTTTTTAAAAATATATATATAAAATATATGTATAGTTTTTTTTTTGAGGGGGTGCTGTTTTCATATCTGAGCTCAATTTTATCCCATCACGCATCATTTTTTCACAATGCACTTTGAAATTTTGTAGTTAACCGACATTACATAATAATGTTTATTACGGATATATGAGAAATAAAACAGTTTTCTAGCAAACAATACTCACAATTTTTATTATACAAACTATTTAATAGTTTTTTTTAATTTATAAAAACCATTATTTAAATTTATTGTATTACATTTTTTCTTTTCTGTGCGAAGTTTTATCTTAAGTATGCTCCGTTATGTGTACCGATAGAGCATCCAGCAGTGGTCGCCCATCATGTTTACACTCTATCGACTCTGATATCTCTTTTCCATCTCCTTAACATCTTGGTAAATACGTACTCCTTGCTCCTCGCTCATCGCACCACGATTTTCAGGAAAGAAATTCAAATGTGCATGCAGAAGTGAATCTTGAAGCTCATCTAACATCCCAAATCTTTAAAGTTCAACATCTTTTTAACGATGATTGCATAATTCCGGTGTTTCTTCTTTCCCAGGAAGTTCTTAACCACTCCTTCTAAGGAAATCCAAGCTCTTTTTTTAAGCACCTGTGATCGTGATGGTAAATTCATTTAACATGTGTTCTCATGTCTGGTCCAACGAAAATTCCTTCCTTAATCTTGGCTTCTGAGAGGTGAGGGAACTTATCACACAGATGTTTAGAGCAAGTACCATTTCTTCGCAGAGATTTAGTTAACTGTTTCATGAGTCCTAATTTAATATGCACATGTGGAAGCAGTATTTTCTTTGTATCAGTAAGACCTCTCCTTAAAAAAAATCTTACTTCATGGTTCTGAAGTAGTTCTTGAGGGCGTGTGTGGAGGGAATACTGCAGAAATTGTATCACCAGTTTATTGATGCGTGAGTGAAGAGGTTCGTATTGACGCATGGAGAAAAACTGCAAATTCTATACCCAGTTCGTAGATGGCGTCACTAATGCCAAATACAAAAAACTGGACAATTAAAGTCAATTTGTGAAAAGACTGTGTGCGATGGGGCATTTCTTGTTGTACTTTCGATTTCAACGTACAAAAATACATAAGGGCCAATTGAAATTTTTAAAAACAAGTGTTTTCTTCGCAGGCCAGTTTAATTAATCAATAAATTTTGTTGGAGAATAGTCTCAACGACGTTTAAGAGAGTCGTGTAGGTCTCTTGTTGGTTAAAAATCCTGATTTTTCGAAAATTGAAAAAAATCAAAAGAATCACCCCTTCGTCACAGTTTTAACTGTTTTTTGACTAAATCAATCTAAATCTAAATTGAAAAATAATTCTTAAATGGTAAATTTTAAAGCGTCTTCCTACAACAACAATTATTAATCTACAATTCTTTTTCTAAATATAATGTGTTCGTCAATAACTGATCTTCAAATAAGATCATGTTCGATTTTTCCAATTTCAGGGAATTTTTTGCGTAAATTCTTGCGATTTTTAAAAATTATTATCATTTATGTTAAACTTTTACTCATGTTTCAACTATTTATAGTTAAAATGACTGGCAGGGATTCTTGAACTCAAGAAAACGTGCGCAAATAATCTTCTCCCCCTTTCGTCACATACGGTTTTAACTGTTTTTTGACTAAATAAATCTAAATCTAAATTAAAAAATTATTCTTAAATGGTAAATTTGAATTTCTAGCGCTTCGTTTGAGGCGGTGTCAGTTTGTAAAAGTAACTTGAGAGGCTGTAGCAGTTATATATTCCGGAAATCAAGATATCCGCAGAAATGGAGAAGGTAACGTTTGCAGAGTGATTCTGCTTTCATTATTTGTATTTGATTTAAAGTGTTCTTATTTAAATTACCTCAAGAGAGAGGCCAACGAACAGCGACGTTTGGTGACTGGCAATAGAGCTGCAGCTGAATTTATTGTCTTTCAAACGATCGCGACCTCTTTTCTTCTAGTGTAGTATTGTTTTGTACATACAATAATACGAGCAGCATTACATAAATGTGACGAGCGGACTATTTAAATAAGGCTTTATGACTTGACCGAGTAACAGGGGAGCGCAGCAAAATAGAAGGCACGGGTTGGGGAGTTCTGCAAGCGTGGCGAAGGAGGGCTCATAAATATTTCAATTCGCAATATGTATGACGCAGTGCAAGTTGCATAGCGCGCCAGAAACTCCAGAAGAGCGGCGCGAAAGGAACAAGCATGCCACCAGCGGGCCAGGACCAAGGCCACGGCGCGCTCGGTTGCACGCGACTGCAGAATTAATCGATTAATTTGGGTTTGTAAGCGCGAGAACTGCTAAGGTCCCGTAGGCGCATTGCGCGCGAATTGGCAGCGTACCTTCCCCCTCTAGCAGGGCACATCCGGCGCCGTCCTACACGTCTGCTTCCGAGTGCGGTCCAAGGCACAGCCTTTCAGGATAACGCTCCAGCGTTGACGTTATATCAATCGGTGAGACCATACAGAACCCCTCTCAGATAGATGTAGGTTTATCGAAGGCGTGCGCATAGGGGGGGGGTGGGGTGGCTTGGGAGACCATACCGTATCTAAAAATTTCGAAAGGAGACCCCAAAAATAAAACATTTTATTTATGTAAATATGAGCAATTTATGATTTATTCCTTTTTAAGCTGATACTTTGGGAATTTATACACGACATTTAGGGAAGAAGATCTCCAAACTATTTGGCAACACTAAGTTGGTAAGCATAAAACTCATTGTTTTTATCAATAGCTTCAGTAAAGTAATAATTTCATTCTCCTTGTATTTTTTTTTATTTTTTTTATTAGTGAAATATGTCAACAGCTAATAAAAATGTTGAAGAGAAAAAGGGGGACCAGAATTGTATTTGCAGCTGAGCAGGCCTACGAGTAGGTTGTTGATTGCGTTAAATGATTGTCATTTTATTCACATTCACACCAACCACGCCACGCACTGCGTTTGCCTCCGGCTCACCCACTCATCTCCGCCACTATTCCCATTCTCTAGTCCGGCCCACTTCCTCTGCACGTTTTCAATTTTGCCTATGTATTCTATTGTGTGTAGCTTATGTTTAACAGTTTTCCGAGTCTAAATAAAACATGTAAATATTAAATTCTAAAAAATTTGTAAAGTATCTTTATTTCCAGGCAAGTGCTGTTTTAGTGTATTATTCATTATGAAATATATTTATTACAATTAAGGTGCAATCAGGATTTTGCTTTTCTCATCGATACCTCTACGTCACCAAAGCTAATGTATCGATAACTATGACATCAAATTACATTATTTACGGATTTGAAAAATCAAAAGAGATGATGTGCATTAGCAAAAATTGACAAATTAATGAGAATATTTTAATAAATTGTATAGTACACAACTATTACGTCATTATATATAAATGTAAATCCCTGAATACAATTCTTAGGGATCCTTGAGAGTAATTGTTGAGATACTCCTTTGCGTCTGGGCAGTAAAACTTACTTTGATACATTTAACGTACTATACCCGGAAGTCGTTTCTTACATTTCTTACTGATTAATACTAATTACATTTTTCGATATTGCTACTTCGGGTTTGGTGTCGATACCGCGAAATCGATTGGTTAGTATCGACTTCGATAACACCAATGTGGAACGCGAGGTTCGATACTTCCAGTATTCTGAATATAGCGCAACGTTTCCACCAACTATCGCACAGTATTAGAGAAAGTGTAAAGTAATTAATATTTCTTACAATCACAAAACCTTCAGCCAAAAAGTAGGCCCTATTTCATCTGGGCCCGACTCCATTGTTACGCCACAGGATTCGACGCCAACATCCCAAATTGCTTTTTCAAGCGCATCGGTCTCTCTCCCTCGGACGCAGTTGCCTCCGCGAGTATTGAGTGCTACCTGACGCGTCAACTACTTCGGTCTTTAAGTGTAGTGCAATACAGCGGGAGTTGTCAGTGTTGCACCTCCGCTACAACGTGAGATCTGGTGACGACCCGGCTTGCGGAGGGTTGTCCTCCATGCATCATCGCCACCGGCACCGCTCTAGCCGCGCTAAATTATAAAGAATAACGTTATAATTTATCTTGTCGGGAAAGAAATTTATCTAGTAAGGAATGCCCTCCCGACATGCGGGTGGTGTAGAGAAATCAAGGAAAAGAAAGAAAAAATCGCTCATGATCTGTGGGCCGTTTGTTAGACTTCGCTTGAACATTCATCCGGAGAGACCACCGAAAATACCGATGTGACCAGCCGACCTCTAGAATTTCCACTCAAACAATGGTTGAATTCGTGCTAACTCGTAACTAGTGTTGACAATCCGCTACAGCCAGTGCTCGAACCCTAGATGTTGAAGAGGAACCGATATTGTCGAAGCCGTTGGGACGCAGCGTAGCCTCCTCCATCTGCGCGAGTTGTTCGGAGCGAGGGGCGGCGCTGCGACGGGCGCCACGCGGAGGGGCGCGGGAGGTTATTGCGGTGGGAACGTCGTGTGAAGGGGATGGGTAACCTCCGCCACAGCGCCAGGCGATGCTCGCTTGCAGGAATAACCAAATGAACCTCCATGCGCACGTGCTGCTTCTGTGGGTGTAGCACCATAATTATAAATTAATGAAGTGAAGGTCGGCAGATGGTTTTTGTTTACTTCTCACTTCACGTGATTACCGATGTCGAAGTATTGCAAACATGATAATTAAGTACGCTTGATGGTAAGCAAACGCAATGGGCAAACAGTATCTTAAATTCACTTTTCACGGTTTTTCTTCTACATATTGTTGCAATTTTCTATAGTAACATATTGATTTACGAAAGCCTATGTAATCAATTCACATAAATGCCCTCCAAACTCTACTTCGAACCAGAAGTGCTTCAGGCTGATGAGAAACTAAATCATATTCCCACTCGTATTCTAGCAATTTCATATTTATCAGAAATTTTGTACACTTATTTTTGTAATGAAATCTAATTAGTTTTACAATTGTTAGTTGGGAGCAGTGGCAGTTGGTGCCCTAACAGATTGGAGGTTGCACCTTCATCGAAAGACGGAAATGTACTTTCCAAAATTCAAAAAACAAATGTATAATAAAAATGTAAGCAATTAAAATTTATTAAAAGTTAAGTAGTCTATATTTAAGCATTACATGATTGTTGAGTCCGTTCAGGTAAATACACCAACCCCGCACGTGGTCTCTCTGATTTTCACTGGCCCCTTAAGTTCGACTCCAACATACTGCATGACACGTTTCACACAAATAAAACTATTTTATTTCGACTACCCAGGTATATTTTGTAATAAAGATTCTTACACGTTCGCACGCACGCACGCACGCACACACACACACACACACACACGTACACGTACACGCTCGCATTCCTAGCAGCGCTCACCATGCAGGCTGCTGCAAGCGGAAATATTATCTACCGAGTGAGGGACTTTCTTCCAGAACGGCAACTTTACATAAAGAATTCATCAAGGGTACATTTTAAATCAATAAAACTAATATCAAATGAAAACAAATTATCTAAACGTAATAAATAATGCATTAAATGCCGTCATTAATTGACAATTCTATACTTTCAATAACAAGCAAAATTCATAAAACTATGTGGCAGCAAGTCGGACGAAGTCAGAATATTGGGATTATCCGGAGACTTCCTCACTCGCTTCGCAGCGCTAGACAGCGCCACCGCCTGCTTGCCCAACCAGGCCCAATAGGTCCAACCAAAAAAGCCTATGTTTGCCGTGTTAAATCGAGTAAATGCAGAAAACCCCGTAACACAGCCAAGAGCCGAGAGCACGGTGCACTACGCGGCAAGGCACTAGGCACCGGAGAGAGCGGCAGTTCTTTGGGTTCAAATAATTCCATATACATCGACATTGCTGCAATACCTTGAATATTGAAAATCATTAAAAGAAAAATGTATATTCTTAAGATATTATGAGATCTTATTGCATTATCTGGGGGTGCAACCTAAGGACGAGCTGCCACAAGTTGGGCGGTAGGGTGGAAACGATCATTCAGTAATTATTTATACCGCATTTCAGAGGGTGGTTAAATACGTCTCGCAATTAATCATTAAAATGTAATCCAAGTGGGCTCTTTATCCTTAAATATGAAACATTTTCGATGAGAAACTAAAATTAATTTAACTGAAATTTGCAAAGTCGCATCAACAGTCTGATCAATCATATTTAACAAGCAATTCATAAAGAAATTTCGTAAAGCTCGCCTTGCTAAAGAAACGAAAGTGAATTTTGAAATTACACTACACCACCGCCACTTGCATGCACCAAACCTTCATTATTTAGTTTTTAAGATATCGTAACTCACATTTTCTATCAGAATCGATTTTAGGTGTTGCGAACTCTCAAGCAAAAATTGTTTCAGCTTACCCTCCGGAAAAAAAGTCCCCCCACGTTTACTAAATAAATTAGAATAGAATAACTTTTCGTAAAAAGTGTCTAATTGGAAATAAACACACTTTGTCGTAGAATGTCTAACGAAACTTAGAAACGAACGTAGGGGTCCCACGCTTCACAAAACTACGTCAGCCCGAAAAATTTAATAACACACCTAGAGAGATCCCTATTTTTTATAGACAGTTATTTTAAAACGTTCAAAATAAACTTGTATATTTCCTTTTGTATGTTTGTCAACTACAACGTTTCGACGACGTTTAGCCCATCTTCAGTTATAGAAACATTTATAATTTAAAAAAAAATACAAAATGCATTAATTATACATTAATAATTTTTAATTGTTCTTATTCTACAGAAGGAATGAAAAATAAACTAATTATTTTCAACTTATATTTTTCCTATAAATTATAGTATTAGGAACTGAATATGCTATACACAAAAGTAAATACCACCTTATTTCTTTGTGATGAATTATACGAGTGTATAGGACAGAAATGTCATAATTAGACTTTTGTAGAATTTGACTGAGGTGAAGCTTTGAGTGCTGCAGCACGTCGCGGGGAGGAACCGTTGGTAGGGATATAGTGAGTGAGTGCGTGAGTTTGTGTACGTGTGCGTGCGCGCGCGCGCGCGCGCGCACGAGTGTGTGTGTGTGTGTGTGTGTGTGTGTGTGTGTGTGTGTGTGTGTGTGAAGGGGTCAATGGTAATAGAGGAAGGCTGCGTATTGTCTGTAGAGTGGAAAAGGGAAATTTGTGGTGACAATTTCACAACTTTTTTTTACGACTATTCAAATTTTACAGTAAGGTATCATAATTGGTTATAAAATTATTCAATTCTATAATTTAGATAATTATGAATTTTAATATTTAATGTTTCCATTATTATTCTATTGTAGTAATTTATTCCCGTGCCGAAAATTCTGGCATTATCAATACTAATAGAGTGGTTTATTGATACTTTATATTTAGTCAGATAATTTTGTTGAATTAATGAGCTCGTTACTATTGCGTTTATGTTCATTAATTCTAAACTACAATGAATTAAAGTTAAAGTGTTGGTCTGTCAACAAAAAATAGTGTTCCGTGCCGAGTACAAAGAACGTTAATCACCACAAATAAAATATCTAATGACACAAATGTTTCGTTTTCAAGAGACATGAATTAACACACAGAGGTTGAAAATTAGCATTTAACCATCAATATAAAAAGCGAGTTCATCACACGTGATTATATATATATATATATATTACGATAAGTATTACAAAAATTCGGGACAATAGTAACTAACATGTCCTTTGTGTATTCCCGGAAAATACGTTTGAATATTCATCCTAAGTTAGTGATTTGGTTCCAGAAGAAGTTCCCTGCTGCTTGCGTTTCTGCAATGTGAACTTTAGTCTAATTTCAATATTTCTTGCTATGTAATCATTACAGAATAGTTTATTAAGAAACAAAATACCACCAATATCAAACACGTTTTGCCTACATTATTCTGCATTTGCCATCACGTGATTAAAGAACTAGTTTTACCCCCTAGACTGTCATTTATGTAATTGCTGTGTTTGGCTTATGAAGAGCACGCTGCGATTGTGGAAAAAATTTATTAACTTATGTATGTTCCAGTCGATAAACAGGCTACGACAAAACTATCATAAACGTGCCACGTAAATGATATTCAAACGTTCAAAGTAAACAAAAAAAATTAAATCCATAACTCAATTTACGTGGCGCGATGAAGAAAGCTGTACTTAAGCATTGGCTTTAATTTCGACAAACACAACATTGTATAAATATAGTTTTGTTTTGTTTAATAAGCGTATTGATTTGAATAAAGTTAATGGGCACAATGTAAGTGAAGCAATTTCATCTACATCCAAAGCATCTATTACGCCGTTACTGATGTAGCAAGACGTAGAGAAAATTGTCCATCAATAATACAGATCAAGATTAAAAAGTTCTCGGTGCAAGGCGACATACTACAGTGGAAAATGACGGCAGGTTAGCGTAATAATCTAGAACAGCAATTTAAAAATGAACATGGCAGGGAATTACGTAACTACCATGTAGATAAAAGAGGTCAAAGTGTCCTTTTCTGTTCCTCTACATCTGTCACACGAGGATGAGCAGTCGAAGCAAGGGCAGTCGCCCCCGGAAGCCTTTCGAGGGATCGCAGACATGCAGCGCGTCCGCAAATGGGGCAACAGCCGGCACAGAGTAAACAAGTTGACACGCGCGACGCACGTTTGCGCGGCGCGCGGGGAAGAGTCCGCCGCAGCAACTCATTTATATTCCGCGGCACCGCCTCCGTCGAGGGCCAGTGACGAGGCTGGCCGACGGAACACCGCTGCGCCCTCAGGCCGGCTGCCGACCGCCAAGTCCCGGACTGCGGGCAGAAAAGAAACGCCGAGCGGGAAGGCGTTGAGCACGGGCAATCGAGGACAAGGAACACGATTTTCCTTGACAATAGCGCACCTAACGGAGAGCTCACTTGGGAAAAGAGAAGCTTCATAAAGTAAAAGAATCGCGGGAGAAATTTAAATAAAGAAGAAAGGCTTATTGTGATTATGGATGCATACTTGCGGATGTGCTATACTATACACGGTTCGATATGAAGTTATTTGCAAGTGCAAATAATGGCTACAAATTAAACCTATTTTCCTGTTATATTTAATACGTTTTGAGGATTATAGTAGCAGTGCACTGAATGAATACAAACGTACCTCACAACCGGTAAGTTCTCGCAAATAAATGTATTATATGTAAATATATTTTTACTGACATCGTGCAAATAAGAATACCCATGCTTTCATGGATCATTGGAAATTATTATCATAATCGTAAATGCATGTTCACGTTACAACAAAGTATCATGCTGACAAATCCTAAAAAAATTATTAATAGCCCCCTGTTATCATTTTTTTGTAAAAAACTAATTTCAGGAAAGGGAAGAAAAACAAGATAAAATGCAAACCATCATCCCTCTGGCTAGTAAGATGTAAAGAAGAACTGCATTGAGAGTAAATAACGAAACTTTTCAGTTCTAATGGTTCAGGCATTCTCTATAAAATACTTAACTGGAACTTACACAAAACATTTACACAAAACGCAAATAATGAACGGAAAACTAACGGAACAGTAAAAATGAAACTGTGATATAATTCCTCCATAATTCAATAACTTTCCTTGATGTTCACAGGGGATTCTACAGGAGTAGGGTCCCTAGTGAATGGCCTGGCAGAGAATCCAAATATGTGGCCCTTGTCGAAAGAAAGCGATCACGACCATCCAGAGGTTAAAATGAGATGCAGTAAGCATAAAACGTTTCAACCTCCGGGGTCCCTGAGGTTAGTCACACCACTAAGCGAAAGGAATGGTATCTAATAAAACATTAAGGCGAAACAAATATAGTTGGTAAAATCAACTAACGTCCAATGAGAAGCTCTTTGGAGGAGTAAGGGCAAAAGCACACTAGCAATGCACAATCCGAACGCACATCCACCATCGGTAAATCAACGGGCGCTCTTGCAACCACAACACTTTCCTCTAGACACGATCTAGTTTACTGTTTTCGAGCCCAAGGAGGATAGAAATAACATTTAAGCTCTTTGTGTAATAAATAATGGACATATGAACTAGTTTCGAGGTTTTTGTTTGCGTCAGATTAGAGCGTGTGAATTAAATGCCTAATTTCTTGAATTTTTGTATCTATACGCATTCTCAATGCCAGCGCTGACAGAATAAGACGTACGCAGGGAATTATGACAAGTTTTGGCATTTGGACAGATAATAAACGTTTTCAAATTAGTACTTCAAATACGTTCTATTTAGCCAACTATTAGACATTCTATTAGGCCAACTTTTAATTCGAGTCCCTCGTTGCAACATAATGTGTACGTGCAATATTCCATTCTCTGACAACGGAATTAATTTAAGAAAACACGATATCCTGAAGAAAGAGAAATTACAGGTACTCTAATTAATGTTAATTTTTCTCCAAAAAATAAATGTGTAGATAACTTTATATAAGCATATAAACTGTATATTTTGAAAAAACAACAACTGAGAAGCAGCGACAATTTGCCTGTTCCATTTCGCGCTGCCGACAGGCCGTCTGCACAGTGAACTTACGTTCCCGATCTTCGTTGGAAATGGTCCCGCGAGAAAGCAACTATGATGGACCAGATTCCGCACCTCGGGCGTTTCCCCTTCAGCGACAGCGGCGGTCCGAGTTGGGCGCCGCGTTCGGTCGAAAGGGCATCGACTGAAGAAACGCACAACTTCCCTCGAGGAGCCCAAGTTTGCGGGAGTTGCGCGGCCCTGCAGCTCTCGCGAACGAGTGAAGGAGGGGTACAACTGGAGGGAGGGGCGGAGCGGGGGGAGTACAGACGCTGCAATTCAAGCGCGCGGGAAGGGACGGAAGCAAAAGCGAGCGATCGGGGAAGGACAGCATTTAGAGCCTTCTTGGAACGTTCTTGGAAGAGTAAAGCATGTCGAGTTTTCGAAAATAGAGAACTGAGAACAAGTAAAATTATAATTTTTGGAAAATTGCGGCAGAAAAGGGAGGCAAATGTTCTGAAAAGTAGACGCAGAAGGTACAACAGAGATACGAGAGAACGGTCGAGTTAAAAGGTGGGTGCCTGTAATTGACATTAAGTACAAAGTTTTTTTTTCTATTTAAGGTTGCATCAACATCTAGGTCATTAGCAACCACTATTGTATTGAACGTTATGATTGTGAAAATAGCATGATATGGTGATAATATGGCGAAACAGGACGAACAATATATGGCGAATTCAATCATGCCCGAGGCGGGACTCGAATCCGCGATCCTTCGATCCGAGATCGCTACGACACTCGTGCCTTAAGGATAACGGCCATCCAGACCATCCCGAACATGTTAGCTAAAAGAAAAGTGGGCAGAACTGTGCAGTGTGATTTTGCAATTGCGGAGTGAAGCAGTGCACCTGCGAAGAAGTGAACTGTGTATATAAATAATCAAGAGAACGGAGTCGTGTGTAAGGAAAATAGGTTAAGAACACAAGGACTGTGTAATATATCTGTAAATAAATCAATTATTTTAGTGTCACATTAAGAAACGAAATAAACGTTTTTGTTTAAATAATACCTGTGTGGGTTTTAATTCACCAAAGTGAAACGTTACAGTTTGAACCACGATTACTTTGTAGTAAGCCCTTCTCCCCTACACGCATTTACAGCGTTAATGTGTCAATGTTTTGTAAGTATTAGTCGTTATATTAAAGCATTTATTTTATACTTGGGATTTGAATTATGAAAATATTGTCTGAGAGATCTTTTTCAGTGTACATTGCCACCGCATTTCCCCGCGGGTTATACTGAATGAATCGGTCCATCGGTATAAAATGTTAATTACATTATTAATTAATATCCATTTTCTCGAGATTTTGAAACAGCCGCCTAGATAGCTGCGTTCCACCAATCAGCGCAGATACCACCACAACTGGTGGACGATTTCTACGGTTCCACCATAATTTAACGAATCGGTCTGAAAAGTAATCGTACTACCGATTCAATCAACAGTTGGGGCCCCTCCGGATGCCATCGCTAGTATCTCGTGCGACTCATAGATTATGTAAGTCACAATGGAGACATTATGTGCGCCATCCTTTATGACAATTTTTGCCTTACACTTCAACTACCATTTACAAAAATCTTAAACAGTCGAAGCAGGAAAACTACGTATATTTTTTTAAATCCAAATGTTTACATAAAAACAGCTCTCTACCATTGAATTAACTGTATTCATGTTTTCCATAAATGTACCAACGATGCACGATGCGTACTCTAGCCATAAATAAAATTGTTAGTTTATATTAACGCGAAGGAAAGGCAGCCGTCATTATTGCTTTCTGTTTTCAGAGCGGCGTTACAACAACGGTTTACAACAATGGTTTGCAACAAGCAACGATGTCGGTTAATTCGTATGGGATTAGTTTTGCAGATACCGCTAGCAAGAAAATCAAAATGGATAGAAAAATATAATAATTAAATATAATGTTTTTATATTTAGCAAAATTACTAGGTTTTTACATGCATACTCTTCATTTTCACATCTTATTAAACAAAGCGAAAGCATCTATTGCTTTACACGTTTAACTCAATTAAAGAACGCAATTGAAAATAGATTTCAAATCATTTCTCAAATATTAATTTTAAAACTTATAGAAAAAGCTCGAATTTAAGAAACGAACAAAGAAATATGAAATAATACACAAATTCTAACGCACGTAGCATCCAACACCAGTTTACATTCACGAAGCGCAGTAAAGTTCGAGCGTGCGACTATGTTTGACGCCAAATTACTCAAAAAAATACTTATTGAATTGAAAATACTGCTATTTGAAGATGTTTTTGATAAACACATTTCATTAAGAAAACTAGAGGTGCTAAAGACTTTCCCGTACTAGTTTTCTATTTCCTTTGTCTCAGCTAGCTATTCGGACTTGCCAGCTGCCATCTATTGCCGCCTAAAGTAAAAAATAGAAGAAAAAATTGGAGCCATTTACGAGAAAATGGTGTTTAAACTTTTCTGAAAATGCGGAATTTCGAACCAGTTTTCGAGAAGCTGTATTTGATATTATTTAAAGCACTTATACTCATAAATATAATGTGAATAAATTTGTATTAATGTAAATATCAACGTTGACAGAAATTTAAAATTTACATTTTTGTAAATTGAAAAAAAATAAAAGAATATAGCAACATGACGTTTATGTCATATCATAGAGTACGTTTAGCACTATCCATACCAAAAGTTTAAAGAAATAAGTTGGTGCCGTTTTTAAATAAAATCTTGTTTTCCTTATTTTTTAAATTGCTCAAATTGTACGTATTATTGCGCGAAAACTGCTTAAATTAAAAAAAAATGTAAATGACCTTCATGAAAGAATTGACAAAGGAGAACAAATTTTATTTTGAGGGGAAAATCTCTGTCTTCAATTTTGTTGTAGGAAAACGTCGCACAAAATTCAAACTTTTGAAATTTTCGAAAATTAAGAGTTAACCGTAAGTATATGATGTATACGGGAGAGTGAAAAAATACATTAGTGTAATTTTTCCAAAAACAAAAGAAACCCAAAAGTGAACTTTATGTTATATTAAACAGTACAATAAGCATTATCCGTTGAAAAAGTTTCAAGAAAAAACTTTTAGTAATTTTTTCAGAAAATAACGTTTAAGCTCCAAATGCGGATGTCTGAGCTCATTTCAACAGAAAATTGTTGAGTTTTTGAGAAACTTTTTGTGACATTTAAGCACGTGAACTCATAAATGTACTTATGTGAAAAAATTGCAGCTAAAGTAAATATTAACGACGTGTAGACAAGTAAAAAGACTTGCATTTTGGTAATTTTGAAAAAAAAATAGAGCAGAATGGCGTTTATGTCATCTCATGTAGTACATTTAGCACTATCCTTACCAAAAATTTAAAGAAAAATTTTGGAGCCATTTTTTGAGAAAATCTTGTTTTTGTATTTTTTAATTGCACATATTGCTGGCAATATTCAAATTATCAAAAAATGTACAAGTCGTTAATGAAAGAACTGTGGGCAAAAAATTTCACTTGAAGAAAAATTATCTATACTCAATTCTGTAGTTGTAGGATGCCCCCGGAAAAATTCAAACTTTTGCAATTTTGGAAAATTCAGAGTTAACAGTGAAAACCGGACCTATGTTACCTTCTTAAGCGGAATTTACTATATTCTTACACGAAATTTAAAGAAAAAATTTGAGCCATTTTTCAGAATATTTTGAAAAATTCCTGGGGCTTCATGCAAAATACCCCCAAATTTTGAAGAAAGTGTTTCAACATAGCTGCGCCTTCAGTCGAGCCTGATCGACTAA
Source organism: Gryllus bimaculatus (assembly GCA_017312745.1). Lineage (NCBI taxonomy): Eukaryota > Metazoa > Arthropoda > Insecta > Orthoptera > Gryllidae > Gryllus > Gryllus bimaculatus. The sequence continues at coordinate 2,412,688 of BOPP01000019.1, read as the reverse complement.
GGAATATCCATTTACAAAGAATCCTATGTAGGGTTTAGGTGCTAGTGGTGTTCAACGACGGAGGGACAAACAGGAGAACATACGGACAGACGAACAGACGGACGACCATTTAAAAAAAACAACACTTTTACGGTATCAGGGGACCCCAACGTGTATTTCCGTTGAAATCGATTTCCGCAGCCTCACATAACTTTACCTTTTCTACATACATACGTGCGTTTATGAGAAAGTAAAAGTATAGGTGCGATGAATATGAGAATCACATTAATTGCATCAATATGGAAAATAAATGAATGGCAATGATGTGCGGAATAACACTCATGAAAAACGAAGAATTTTTGAGAGATCTGATTAAATTAATAAAATTGAAATGATACTCTTTTGTCCTGGTAACTTGATCCTACATCCTAGTTACTGAAATGTGCAGTGCGGTGCTTCTTTTGCAATTGGAAATAATAGGATACATGAACATGTAGGAATGATTTGCGAAAGACACAATTTGCGAAACATACGGCGCATCCATACCGGCGAAGTCTGCGAGAAACGGAAAAACTGATGTAATCCCCAGTACGCGTCGAGTGTCAGAAGCGAAGCCAACAGAATAACCGAAGCAGCACGAAATGGTTCTTTGCGACCTAGCGTAGATTCAAAGCTCCACAGATCAATGGCCAACGGGCTCGTGGGGATTGGAGTGGATCTCCCTGCGGCTCAAGCATCAAGCGCCCAGTACGTGAGCGAATGATGATAAACGGGCGATGCGAAGGAATGTGCGATGCGGAACAAACGGCGTCTTTTTCAAAACAATATTTCCGAGAGCGTGGTGAAAGGTGACCAAAGGTGATTCTGAAAGAACCTCAACACTTTGTTAACACTTTATGAATTTAAACGTGATTAGTATAGATGTAGTTAAGTTGTATTGTACAGCGACGTCCATTTACTTTCTGTGTTAAAAATTGGCACCACATTATGAACCGATGAGGTAATAATGGATATTATTACACGAGTGTGATATTACGATACAAGCGAGGAACGAACGAGTATTGTAAACTTCACACGAGTGTATGAAAACCCATTACATTAAGTTTCATACAGTACATTTCCTACGACTTATGGTAACTTTTAAGTTAAACTTTTACATTGAATCGTTTCGATGCAATTGATATGCAGGATTCAGCTAAGGCCACCCAGTGGACTGCTCCCTACCCTACGATAGCCGAAGGTAGCCTTGGTTTGCCTGAGAGGGAGTACAAAAGTTACGTTTTAACTTACTAAAGAAATATATTTCCATTAAGCAAAATGCAACTTATTGATAAAAGTTTGTTTTCTATGAATAATGAAAATAAAGAAATTGAAAATTGTATATAACATTTATTAAATGGTATTTACCAAGAGTATTTACTACTATTTTGAAATGTCCATATTCTGAATTGTTCAATTAATAAAATTTATTTGTGTAAGTGTTACTTCCTGAATATTTGTGGATGAAGATGATGATGACACATTACATTTGTGATTAGTTCATTTTCATTTTGTGTGGAATTCTGGATTGTGTTTGATATTTTCATTTTATTCTGAACTGAATTATCTATGAAACCTTCAGCAACACTTCTTGATTTCTATCCACCACGTCTTTTTAACGCTGTTATATCATCACCAGCGTCCACTAATAATGTTACTGAACGTCTGCGAAAGCAGTGACCGGTGTACGAACCTGGATTGGGATGGTTCAGATACGTGTCTATTTGCTTGCTTGCCCATGTTCCCTAATTTATTAATACCAACGCTTTTCACTATGCATTTTCCATTTACATATTCGATAAAAAAATGGAGTGTTGCAATGTTTTGGAAATAAAGTCATGTATTTTTTGTATATTTCGTAATACTTTCCTGAAACTGTTAAAGTACGTGACATTTTGGTTTTTGAATTTGGTATGCTAACTACGATGGTAGGTTGTGCATCTAATCATTTCAATTGATGCAACTCATGTCTTCGACAAGCAGCCATAATATCGAAGATCAATGCTTCCTAGTACAATCAAAATATCAAAATGTTTTGTATTTGTGCATTTCTGTAATTATTACAGTATAAATTGTTTTGTACCTACTTTTGTTATAAGGTATTTACTAGATTTTTTGTTCGCTACAGAAACATGAAATGAGTTAAAACAATTTGTTAACTTTTTTTAATTAGAAATAAAATATGTAATCCTGGTGATGAAATATAATGCCAAAACTACGTGAATTTCGATTATGTGAAAATATTTGAAGTTGAAATGCCTAACTCGGAATTTAAATTTAATAATAATCAGAAAACAGCCATACGTTTTTCGAATCCGTAATCTTACTCCACGAGCGAAAAGAGAAGCTCACACGAAATCTTGAAAGCGACATCCACATCATCGCATACTGGCCACATGCTGAACGAGCACCTCACCCGGCCGCCGTTGGCGCGGCACTGCGGCACGGGGCCAGAACGAGCGGCTGCCGAGCCGGCACGGCACCCGCCAGCACGGTGCGGCTGCGCCCGCCCCGCGCCAACCCCCCTCACGCCTATCGATCCACCGCGATGAGGGTCAGTGCGGCGGGCGCTACGGGCCGCCCCGCCCCCCCCCACGCGCAGACAGCCGCGCCGCGCCGTTCTCGTATGTTCAAAAAGACACAATCTGAGCTGAAAACGATCTGTTGATTCTCTTATTTATTTCATCTGCCACGAGAGGAAAATTGTGCATTTCCGAACGCTTCCGCAACGATTCTTACTGCGTACATATTAAGAATGTGCTTCTTAAAATTTCTGTTCTTTCTTTCAACTGGCACAACGCTTGTTCATCAATTTTTATTGCATCTATATTAACAATGTGCTTCTAAGAAGATGAACCACGATTTTCCCCCCCATCCACTCGCAGTTAGCTATGTCACCCTCTTCTCATGGATTCAAAAGAACCGATCTTGCAAGTAAAGATTAATGTTTGGCTAATTCGTTTACTGCTGTGCTTTGTTTGATTCTTGTTAATAAATTTGAATTTGTCGTTCACACATATGTATTGAACTCTCCTCCCCCGGACTACTCGAAAGCGTTTTGAAAATTTCTGTTAAGGAAAATAAATTTTCTTCTGAATACAAAAAGTGATTGATCATTTAAGTGAAGAAATATATTAAAATTTTGAATTTTTTCTGTAAAAATGTCATTGTAGTAGTTCAGAAGACAATCGCCATACAGAATAAATCACTTCGCGTGTACCCGCAAAATAAACGGCCCCGCTCATGTGAAAACAGTTCTGAAACAAAATAACGTTAGAAATATTTTACGTGCTCCGAGGATTTTGATAGGAGGAATTTTTCAACTACTTTAAAAATGATAGTCATTGCATTCAGTGTATCTCTGTATAACTCCACTGAATGCTCAACAAAAGGATCTTTATCCTCTGGCATATAATATACTTGTAGACATGTCCAACAGAAGAGAGTTCACTACTTTCAGTCAGTCCAATCTGTGTAGCACGCACGTTCGTTCGAAATTTAACTCTGAAAATTCAATAAAATATTGATCATTATTTCATATTATCTTATGGTATTGATCTCGACGAGAATTACAAGGAGTGGATTTTCATCCCATCGTTGATCGATTCCACTAGCTAATAACTGTTAACAAATTTCACTCTCGTACAATAACAACTATATATTTCCATTGAAAACTTATACTCCGGCTCCGCTCCCCTTTTCCATTAAATATTTACCTTTACGCCCTGACAAATAAACAGCTTTTATCATAAAAATGATGTATGTAGACATTAGCAATGCCACAGAAAACACACATTTATAACTGGAAGTTAAGAAACCACCATCTAATATTAACAAATGAGATTTTAAAATCTGCTAGTTGATTTAGGAATTTCGGGAAATACTCGTACTTTGTTTAAATATTTGAAGGGATGTGGCAGCACACTTTCCTTGAGTCAATGCGGCTTCAACCGAAGTGGAATTCACCAAGCAGCAGCTGGCGTCGAGTAATAATACACGCCAATCGTTCTTGCACCGCCGGGGAGCTTAATTAGAAAGGAGAGCGCCGTAGGTAAGGCTCACACTGGGGCGAAACTGTCCAATGTGGGGAATAAAACAACACAAAATGAGTGCGTAGGCTTCCGCGGCCGGAGTCGGTATCTACTTGGATGTTCGGGAGACGCCGCGTCCTAAGCACAGATGCCAACGCGTCGGCCACCATTATGCAACCTTCCTCGCAGCAGGCATTTAGCCATGAGAAAGGTCGCAGCATGGCAAACAAAACGTTGGCATCTGTGCCTAGGTCGCTGGATCTCCCAGATAGCCGTATGAATAAACACTCAAAGAGTATTATTTCCAAACGAGTTAATTCTGGGGGTAAAATTTAGGTGTTTCTAGATGTTTACTTTTAGGAATGATCTCTGTTATTGCTATTTCCTTCTAAGGGAATTTTGATAATTATACAGTTAACGATGAAATGAAAAATGATAAAATGCATTTTCTCTCAACAATGTATTAAAAATACACACTTCAGAAAGTTACAAATGATTAGTTACAAATGGGGGTAGTCTGGAATGACATTTCAATTTTACTTACACATTTGTTTCATAGATATAAATGTTGACGCAAATGTTCACCCACGTCAATGAAATTTTATGTTCGATTATTCTTATCAGTACAGTCTTTCAGCAATTCCTGCCCTGGAAGTCACGGTAATATATGAAGAGCAATTGTGAACTCGCGACATTAACTGGAATATCATACAGAGGATTCGACGGATTTTCAAAGCCTAAATGAGTAATAGCGATAATTGCGTGAATCGCAATTCTATGCCCAAGACATTTGCTTCAATCGATAGTTTCCTCCGATATATATCTGGTGTATGTCGGAGTATTCCTCAGACGACAGTCACGAGCAGCGTTGTCCTTCCTTCGTCCTGCCAATCCCTTTCTAATAGCCGGCTTTCTAATAACCTTTCTAATTCCATAGGTCTGACTGACCCCGCATTTTCATATGCTTATGCTGCATATGTCAGGACCCATGTTCTCGGAATGTGGGAGGCGGGGGTTGTGGTGCAGCGCTCACACTATTTCAAATTTCGGTCGGTGCATGTGGAATTGGTGGGGGCCGATGCGGGTTCGGGGCAATTTCCTGGTTCTCCCGATTCCCACCATTGCTCTTAAATTACTCATATCATATCTTCATAAACCATTAACATCATTCACCATTTCCAAGTAATGCTGTAAGGCGACCTGTGATGTACGAGCGAGACGTCTCACCTACAACCTCTGGTGAATGGCTTTCAGTTCCCCATCTCGTGGAATTTGAGGTGAACCGAGAGTGTTTGCTGAATCGGACTATCCGGTTTCTCTTCCTCTCATTCTATCGTTGCTGCATCATCATTAACACCATACCTTCGTAATCACCATCCATCGAATAATTTTCTCATTCCGCAACGTAATAAAGAAGAATGCTCGCAATTTCAAACTTCTCAGGCAGTAGTGCCCAGGTCCGAACTCGAATGGCCGCGGTGCCAACGAAGGACGGAAACACTTCGGGAACTTGTCGGCCCACTGCGCGGCGGCGAGGGGCGCAGCTGCACAGAGAGGAGGCGACGCGACGCCATTCCATCCAGGGAGCTGAGCCGCGCGCTCTCGACGCTGCGTGAGCGGAAGAGCCGCGCGCAAGTGCACAGCCGGGTCTAAACGAAAGTAGCGACTGCTTCACTCAAAATGAACCTACCGCGCCAAAATTGTGGATAAAACTTGACAGCACGCATGTTTTCACATTATTGCTAACTTTTGAAATTACGGAAATTCAGAGAGGTCAACGAAAATCAAACCTGCGCCATTCTTTTAAGTGTGCCTTGTTCTATCCGTGGGAGAAAAAAAAATGAGAATAAATTTGGAGCGTTTTTAACATTGTTTTATAAAAAGCAATAACTTCAAACACAAATTACTTGAAGACCACTCATTTTTTTAAAAATAATTCACACGACCGTTTTCAAGATCTGTTTCTTTAGAATAGATTTCACTTCTGACAAAAATCTCTATCTTTAACTTTGTAGTTATGCAATGTAAACGTTTCGTAATTTTCGAAAATACAGGAAGTACTGAAAATACTAGACTTTGGCAGATACGAGACAATCACTACTTTTTTTACCGTATTCGAAGAAAATTTTGAAAATAAATCCTAGACATTTTTGGGAAAATAATTGTTTAAATATCATTTTCACTTCACGGAAAATTACGCAAAAACTATTCAAATTACCCAAAAACTGGCAAAATTGTAAACTTTTTCAATTTTCAATTTTCTGAAAAATCTGAGATTTCAACGAAATTGTCACAAAACACTTCTTTCCAGACCTTTTCTGCTCTGGCATTCGCTTGGTGTTCATTGGTTGTTGGAATTCCCTTCGAGACAGCGGCTGAATTCGACTTAGCTCTACAGGTAGTGACGAAAATCCTGCCTTCACTGTCGGGACTCGAACTCTTGGCACTCTCCGCATTCATTCTAGTTTAAGTTTAATGAGATCAGCTAGAATAAATCATCAGATACACTAATTTACGTATTGTATAACTGTTGGGTAATAATTGACTGGTAAGGGTGAAAATCAATGGAAACAACAAAACATCTGTCGAGTGTTATGATCGGACAAGAAAATTTAGTCTAGAATACTGAAAGTGAAAACGATCGCGAAGAGAACTTACAATTCTATTTCATAAACTCTCACTGAGCACTACAATTATAAGACACAGTTAGATAAGAGACACATAAATCAATCGTAAATAATTATTTATGGTTGGTTGTTTTAAGTTTCCAAGTGTTTATTGATTGCTTACCTAGACAATATTATATGCGCTGTTGTGGAGTCGATTCTGTCCTCCGCGGGCCGCCCCCGTCCATCCCCCTTTCCTCCCCCGACGCCCTCCGCTGCTTGTTCTTCGCAAGTTCCACGACATCGCGTCGTGTCGCGCCGCGTCACCTCAACTCCCTAAGTTTTCCATTACGGTGCGAATAAAGAGCCCGGGAGGTGTCGAACTTGCGGCGTCGGAAGCGTTCTTGGGGCTGCGAGGAGGCAGCGCGGCAAATGTCGGAGGGGGAAGACGGGGAACGGAAGTTCCCTTGAACCTGGGTAGGCCCAGGGCATTTAAAATCCATTGTGCTGACGTTGTAAAAGCGTTGTCGACGTTTGCAGTCACAGGAGTTTTACAGAAGTGTTTGTTTGTGATAGACTTTGGACGGATTGAATTCGTGGCTATTTCACACTGCAGACAAACAGGAATTATAAAATCACGCATGACCAACCACACGTACCATTAATTCTGGCTTATTTGCCTTCAAGAAGACCTAGAGAGGATATTCTGAAATTTCCTAGAGATGATTCTCCAGGCTACCTCAGAAACCCCTGTGATTAGATTTCGAAGAGAAACCTACTAACATATATTCAAGAAAACTGCACGGCAAACACCAATGCAGTTGCGGCGACTCGTGAACAACGAATCAATTAGGTCCAATGCGACTGTCCATGGGACTCAATAGAGTGACACACACTGGCAAATGTACAATATGGTGGTCAGTGAGAACCCGAACAATAGCATAAACAATTGACGGACCGCGAGCGTGGGAATATTTATTTATTTTATTTGCCAGAGTGACAAAGGTAATCGTGATGGTATAAATAAATAACAGAGAAAGATAAAGAGACAAATAAAACAAATGGATTAAATTTAGGAAACAAGTGTAATGAAATTATAATTGTTATTTTGATCGTGAGACAAGTGAACGGGATGAACATGATGTAAGTGTGGAATTTGGGAAAATTGAATGAAAAAGAACATTTTGAAACATTTGTAAAATACCAATAAGTATATTACAATTAGATATATTATGCATAACACATCAGCAAATGTGTTTGCTAAATTCCTCCTTGAAAAGTTTCAAACTATTGTTTTGAACTGCGATATTTCCGAAATCTAATTTGCCGATACTTGTTTATATTTTGTAGGACAATATTCTCTCGCACTCATTAGAAAATTTGGATATTAGAGACATCTCAAATCTTTTCGTTGAAAATTTTACTAACTGAAGAAAATATACATTAATTACAAATTATATTTTATGGTTGATACATATATTCGATTTTTTATTAACTTACTAATTCAAAGCGGTAAAAATTATATTTCATGTTATGTCCCTTAAATAATGATTATTTTGCTGATTCTTTAAATCATAATTGTATCTAATACAATAATATATCTAATTGTATATGAAAATGTACATAATCTACACACTGACGACTTTTATACATTGTTCAAAGCACCACTTCAAACGACCGGGAAATAAACCCGGTCCACCAGGCTACGGACAGTTTCGAACAGTTTATTCCGCCTGATGTACGCATTGCGCGTTGGCAACCAGGTGGCAGGGCAATGACAACTGAGAATCGACCCCTTTGTAATAAAGATTATCAGAAGTATAAGAATGTCCATGTCTGACACGGACACTATGATACACGTGCGAACGTTGTTTTTGAATTCCTAAGTTCATTCCCGAATCTTGAGATTCATGAGAAAGATCGAAACTAATAGTGTGATCTCGCCGACATGCTGACGACCTCTTATTATGTTATGAATGGACATTAAAAGTTTCTGAAAAGAATATCTTTATTATCAGTATTCACAGCCAGAACGATTGGAGAAAATAAAGTTTCACTTATTGAAGCGTAGTACTGATATTATCAAATGTACTTGCAAATCCAAACGTTCAAGGGACTACAGTAACAGCGCTACCATTCCAGTCCTACCTGTTGCAGCAAATTTTCGTACTGAGCTTCTAGGGAGATATTCCAGAGCATTTTCGCGTCGTTTGTTCTCACCAGTTTCTCTTTCATTAAACTTTTTTATCGGACGGAACCGGTACTAATGAGAAAATGAAATTAGCAGTTTCAAAATCGATTAATTTTGTTCGAAGCAATTACTTTTCCTCCGTAACTTCATGGAAATAAACTTGTTAATACACATCTAAAAGACACATTGAGCGGAATACTTTAGCATAGCAACCCGTGTAAATAATGTCGTAGTTACTTTATTTCCTATGCATATTTAGTTTGACATAAAAAATTTGCTCTTTCGTATCGTAATGATAACAATTGAATGCTATCTCGTAACTCTAATGAGAAAGATTTGTACCTTGGGGATTGATTGATTTTTGTTTCTGGACCCGTTAACTGCTCTGGTTTTTAGTCCCGCTTGTGTAGTGAATGTACGTTGACCTATATGACAGGATAGGTAGATAGATGGACAGACAGATTCCCCAAAGGGACACCGCCCCAGCTGGGACACGCTCTAAGCTCTGGTTTTCCATCACGTTGGGTAGTGTAGTGTGAGTGTGGGAGTGTGTAAGGGGAGAGGACAGGACAAGACGAGGAAGATGAAGGAAAGATCGCGCGCGGTCCGCGGCCCGGTTTTGAAGGTACTGCTTCGGTATTCTCAGAGAAACAAAGGAAACTACAGATAAGCTAAGTCTGTCACTAGAACTCTCTTCCAGACAATAACTGAATTCGGCTTAGCAATCTCCGAGTAGTAGACTTCGTAGCTAAAGTCCAAATCCGCTACCGACACAACTCGAACCCCACAGATATATCGAGATATTTTTCTACGTAATTTATTTATAAGCATCCATTATCACTACAGAACAAAACCTAAGAAAAGCCATTAGTGAAATGGAAGACGAATTACCACGGAAAGCTAATGATGTTTGGTACAAAATAGCGGTGTATTCCATACATTTCCCTTCGTACCAGGCTCCCCATCCATCACAGCTACGGGAAGTGATTATTATCCGCTGAACGTCTCCGATCTCGCGACAAGGCTCTAGCGAGACGGAAGCCAACGAGCGCCTGCCAGTAACGAACCATTTCAGAGAGAGGGCGAGCGCAGCGCCCGAGTGGGAGGACGCAGCGGAGGACTGGAGATCATTCGCACGAGCGCGGGGAGGTGCTCGGAGCTGTCGCGGCCACAAACGGAGCCTCGCCTGTCGCGTGGCGACTCTTGGCTCAACGCTAACGTTGCTCACACACAGACACCGACGGACGGACACACGTTTTGCCGACAATAGGTGTTTTGGTATCAAAGACTTACGAAACATGGAATCTCACTACAATAGAGTAGGTAATTTTCTACTTTATGGGGACAAAATGTATCACTTTTTTAGTTACCAGTACCCGACAATAAGAGTTTTTGGGTTGAAAATTCCCTGATTTTTCCCACATTACACAATACTTTCTCTATATTGCGTTCGCAGCAGCAACAAACTGAGAATATATATTTTTTCGCATTAACATTAATGTTTACTGAAAAAGTACATTTTAATCTCAAATAAAAGTCCATGCTACTTCAAAACATAGTAACATAGTGATTGATTTATTGATTGATACCGAGTGCGACTACTGCCAAGGTCTTTCGTCCCGTAAGTGTAGTATTATTCTGGTGGTGGTGATCTTCCCTTACTGGATGGTAAGATACGGAGCCGAACAATTTGTCGGGCAGCGAGTTTTCCCTACCCAGGTATCTTCCTCCTGCGGGACATTGATCCAGCCTGGACAAGCAGTGAGCTCTCAGTCGATCACCCGGCAGTGTTGTGTATGTATGTGTGGGTGTTCCAGTAAGGGGTGATGATAGGACACGAAAGGTGTAGGGAAGATCGCGGGAGGTCTGTGTCCCGTTTGTTAGGGTACTGCTCCGGCATTCGCCTGATATTGATGGGAGAAACCACGGAAAACTACCAATCAACGCAGCCGGCCGCTAGAATTCTCTAGTCACGACTGAATTCAACCTAGCTATCTAGCTAGTATCGATAATCCTGCCATCGTTGGGACTCAATCCAAGGACTTCCGGTTTAGAGACACAGCTATGACATTAGTTGATATCCTGAGCCACATCTCCCGTTGGTAACATAGTGAAGTATAGTATACGAAGATTTAAAATATTATAAATATTCCTCAAATGCATTGTAAATGATCAGTTTTCGAACAAAGTCTTATAATTTTTTATTCGCTGTCAAAAACGTTGAAATAACTTGAATTATAACCAACACTTGTAATAAATTGCATTATATTTCGGTAAAACATATCATAAACAACATCAATGACTTGCAGTTTCCTAAACAAATTTACCCCGCCCCAGAAATCTAAAATAATCATAGGGGGGCCTCTGAACTCTTCTCCTGGTAATGGCAGCGTCAACATCTTACATCACAGATCCAAGAAAAGTGTATTTGACAGGATTGTACAAATCGTTCCGAATTCCGTATTACGAGATTTAAAGGAAAATTACTAATATACATATGAGAAAATGGAATGACCTTTGGACCTGTGTGATTTAGTACATCACAATTTCCTGGTTGCTAATTAAGGTCTGTTCCTATATATATATATAATGTTATAGTTTCTTTATTTTCTTTGTATTTAATACACAAATTTACTGTGCGGTCATTGCTCCGAGTTCGCTTATACATATTTACATATTATATGATTAACTATGCAATAATAATAATAATAATAATAATAATAATAATAATAACAATAATAATAACAATAATAATAATGGAGAGAACGAAACCCAGATATGAAATCTATCCCGGATTCAAAGAAGCTTGCCAGTCAAGGACGATACATACTCAATAGTAAAAATTCACAGCAGAACAATTTGCTCATATTCAGGACAATGCAGAGTATGTTCTTCGATCGAAATATCCACATGACGAACATTTAGACCATCTAATGTCACTGAAAACTATTGTTCAGTTGAAGGTTCAGCTGTGAAAAATGAAAACTACCGTCAGTGGTGAAATCTCATCAAGCTATGACTCTCACGATGAAGACATGATGCGACATCTTCGATACGAGGTAGAATGAGGTCGTCTACTTCTAGTGGAATCTCGTACACCGTTGAGCAGAATATACAAAAATGCTAAAGCTAACTAATGACAGAGGAAGCAAATTCTATCTTAAATGAGGTGGTACAGACACCAGGTAGAGCTCTAGATATAATTTAAATCAATCACATCGTGTATGTAACCTGCTCTGGTACCTCAGATATTTCTGGGGCCAGCCAACAACACTGACGGCCGATAGCCAAACAATGCCATAGTAGGGATGGAAAAGTATGTAGCAAGACATTAAGATGAACCTCATATGAGGCTGGTCATTAAATCTGACCGAAGAATGGGAAACAGAGGCATAGTAATTACAGCAAGAAGCATTATAAAGAAAACAATGCATCACACGCAGAATAACACAAACAACTTCTGATACTTAATATTACATGTGCGACACCAAAAAGGTTGATGAAATCATGGAGAGGTAAATCACTCCATGGAAAATATCTCAAAAGAATGGCCAAGGTGCAGATTACTAAAGACTTATTTACGTGGTTAAACAGGGGAAGAATAAAGCCAAAATTGGAAACAACTGTAATATCAGCACAAAATCAGGGGTTGAAAATAAAGAGGTTCCCAAAATTTCCCAAAGTGATAAATGCTGAATATGCCACGAGCAAGTAGAAACCATTGATCATATCGTCTCAGCTTGCCCAATTCTAGCAAAGACCGAATAAGTGAAAAGTCATAATCAAGTGTAGAATTACTTCCATTAGCAGATTTGTAATGCCATCAAAGTTCCAAACACCTCCTTCACGTGGTACGAAAACTCGCCAAAACACGTGACGCCTGTTGGGCTGTGTACAATACAGTACGACCAACAAATTCAAACAGATCGTACGAGAGAGACGAACAAACCGGATATTGTTATCAGGAATTTGGAGAAAAAAAAACGAGTCCACTTGTAGATGTTGATGTGCCATGCGATCAAAACGTCGCAACTTAGTAGGCAGAGAAAGGCCTTAAATACAAGAGTTTGGAAACCGAGATCAGCCGAATGTGGATCGTAAAAGAACAAGTCGTCGCGAGAGTCATCGGAGCTCTGGAATTTGTTGCGAAATATGTGTGTAGGAACTTGGCTAAACCCTTAGGTCATTCAAAAGTACGAGCAATGCAAGACATTGCTTTATTGTAAACATCCCACATTTTGCCTAAACTATTGATGAAGCATGACAATTCCTAGATCTGCTCCTTAGAAATCTAGTTCCAACTCAGTAGGTTTTATATTCAACCGTCTCATAATATCTTAGGTCGTTAATTAGAGGAATAATAATATCAAAGCATTCTTTGGTGTTCGCTCAGAGAGAACGGTAATATCCCGTTGCCAAGGGGTTGCGTTCAACGCAAGGTAGAGCTTGCGGCCTTCCAATGCGGATGCCTTGAGACGCCGCCGCGTGCCAGCCGATGGCGCACGCCAGGGGCCGAGAAAAGAATCTCGGAGAGCACGCGAGAAATAAACTTACTGGCCGAGTTACGACGTCAGAGATAAGAGAGAGTCGATTTGGTGTTGGCCGCACAAGAACTGAGCGAGCCCCTGCCTCAACGTTGCCGCTGTTGCGCGGAGGTATCTCGCCAATGATGCCAGCGACTAGCTCAACAATTCCTTCTTTCGAAGAGCTATCATCATCAGAAAATAATATTTCTATTGCAGAGAGATCAAAATATTTACAAATCTCATCTTATACACGTCTGTATAATTTTTACATTAAAATATTTCCAGCGAGATTACGAACACTATGGTCATATTAATTGGTAAAGTATAAACCGCATATGAAAGAGGATAAAATATAATTTGATATTCTGATAAAAGAAGAATTATATCGTGAAGAAAGAGAAACATCAAAATTAGATAACCCGAGCACAGGAACTATTCAAATTCTATGCTATTGAACACGAATCATCTGACTACTTCGTCTACTACATTGTCGATGCTCAAGGGCAGTGATATATTTTTAAAAAATAGTCATATTTAGTTAATTTAGAAATACTTTTTGAAAATAGCCTATTTCTGCTGCTGAGATACAAAGTCTTTGGCCAAGGAGTAAATGACTTCGTTCAGGTTAAAACTATCCCCCACTAACATGAACATTTTTGAAATAAGTTAAGAGTGTTGTGCGACGATAATATAGATAGGTAGATATTATTTCTGCAGGTACGTTTATACTACCTCGTGGCACAACACTACAATTAACATATTACAGTTAGGAATGCTGATACAACATAATTTTAAATAATTTTAGGACAATAATAGTAATAATAATAACCATAAATATAATAATAATAATAATAATAATAATAATGTGATAACAACAACGACAATATTACCAATAAAAGAATCAACTCAACATTTTATGACTGTCCTGCACATATATTTTAACTAATAAATATACTTTTTAAATACACTTCACTTCACTTCTCATTCTACTTCTCTATTGCACTACACTTTACAATACGTCACGACACTCCAATTCAACTACTACTTTAAATATAATTATATATTTAATACAGCAAAGCATTTAATAGTAATTATCACAATACTAATAATAAAAATAACAATTATAATAAAAGAATGACTAAAATAATAAATATTTAAATAAGACTAACTTACTTATTAATAAATTTTACAAATACAGACAAATACAAATACAGGAGTGAATATACAATACAACGCATCATTTCATTTGTATGACCGCGAAGGATGAATAATTATTACTTCAAGGCTGTTGAAAATGAAAATTCGAAAAATAGTGAATTAAAATTGCAGTTTTATGTACAGACATTTATGAAGATAGGCGTAATGTTAATAAGAAGGGTATTATGTTTTTGTTCAAATTATTAAAAGAAATTACATAATTCAGAAGACTGACAATATACGTCTAATTTCAACAACATCCCTGTAATCAACAATACTTTCGAGTGTTTTGGAAAACTGAATCAGTTTGTGAGAACTTTATTTACTTGCTCTGGTTCTGAATAATCATAAAAGTCTTTTGCTAATTAATCATTTTTATAAGTTCTTAGCCCTGTACCTTTCCGAGTGTATGCCCAAGATATGTGCGTAGTTGAGCAAAATGTTTTTCAAAACTACTCCTTCCTGTACAAGTTAAGCATGTTGCTTCCATGTTGCATGTTGAGGCCTAGTCGGTTTCATTGCAAATGAAACAAACTAAATGACAACAAAGCAAGAACACTTGGATCTGATATATACGGTTTTAAAGAATAATTTATATATTATTACACCCATATTATTATGAAATTGCTACAGCGCTGGGTAGAAACGTAGCGAGATATCTTAATAGGGTAATTTTACATAATAATAATAACAATAATAATAACAATAATAATAATAATAATAATAATAATAATAATAATAATACGCAATAATACATAAGTGTAAGTCGTATAAAATCAACGGTCACATTGCGTTAACCATTTTGTATTTTGTTCAACTCAGCAGCACTGTGAGCAATTATACATTCGGGCATGCTATTTCAGCTGGAATTTTATTGAACATGTTTGTTTGTTGCACGCTTGACAAAGAACTATATTTTGCCTCAGTTGTGAACGCTTCGTCAATCATCACCCAAGATTTCAACTTTGAAGCCAGGGAAGACAGAACGGGTGCCAGATCACAGCAAGGACAACAGATGTCGACTGAACTGGCAAATGCATGTCTATTCATTAAGTTCCGTGAATATTGTTCATTGGGTTTGATTTCAAGCCCAGACACTCCAAGAAGCTCGCTGTCTCATCTTGTATGGAGCGATTGCATCGCTGATAAATTTCTCAGGAGGATGCCCAGTTTACAAATGCGCACACGTATTCCCATTATTTCATCTCAGTTCGGTCGGAGCCTCGGTAGACGACAGACGTGTTTGTCGCTCGCTCTCGCGGTCTTATCAGCACTCTAGATAGAGGTGCAAGAAGGTTGCGATAATTTTAACGCACGAACTTAATCAACCTTCGGTCTAATTTTCTTTGTAATCAGACGCCTGCCCCACGGGAAAGCTTATATTTAGAGCACCTAATATATTAAATGGCACTGGCGGTCAAACGATGATGATGGTCACTGAATACATTGGCACTTTGGGAGATGTCCCTGGAGTGATTTACACGCCAGTTGCTCCATTGCAAAATTCGGGAATTGCTCAGTTAATGCCACTGCAGCTGCAACAACGGCTACTACACCAATGGTAACCGCCGAAGACGCACATAAAATGCCGTCCATCCTTCAAGGTAAGATTTCAGATAGCGCTGCGCTCGCAGCACAATGGCAAGAAGTTTCTCACAGAAACAAAATGCGACCTACAACAAGTAACCCACATCGCCAAGCTAAAGCCAACACAACCAAACGTTCAATCTAGAAACATGTTGAGCGAGTTGAGTAAAGCAGTGTGCCAAATGAAAGAGAAGACAGTGATTTAAGGGAAATGGCAGCCAGGCTCCAATACCACCGCCGCTGTTCGTACCTGGAGTAACGAATATAAATCGATTAAGAAATATAGTGGATGAATCACTTGTCGACAGAGACCGCCTTTCATATCCAATAAATACTGAATGTTATGTAATTAAAGTTTACAGTAACCAGAAGAAAAAAATATCTCAAAAAATTCAGATGTCTATAGAGCTCTAGTAATGAAGTTCAAAACAAAGCAGTGAAATTTTATTCATATTACATGAAGCGCAATAGAGCTTTCAGATAAGAGTTGAGAAACATTCATCTAACAACTGATATAGACTGGTTCACGAAAGAAATATTTACGTTAAGACACAGTGTGCGTCAAATTTTCAATGCTAAACACAAAATCAACAAACTGACCACGTCAACGTTCCTCACATATTTAGAACCAAGCGAACACAAAGAAATAAACAAAGCGTAATTTCGTCTTAATTGCGAAGTAAGATTTGAATATCCATGAGTAAAGAGGGAAGTTGTTCAATGCAAAGATTGTTGCCAATTTTTCCATTACATGAGAAGCTATTGTCATCTCTCGTCTCGCTGTGTTCAATGTGCATGTGATCACTATTCATTACAGTATACCAAGGGCAGCAACAAATGCCATGTTCGTTTTATATCCTACAAATTACAAAGATTGCACTGTTTATCAACACAAGCGCAAAATGGAATATTCTCACAATGAGCCATCGAAAGAATTCAAGACATATCAGCAACAGCAAAACGAACTCCATTTTAGTCACCAAGATCAACAACTCCATCCAAGAAACGTTTTTCAGCTCTAGGAAATATACAAACTTAGACATACACCAACATACGAAGAGAAAAACACTATTTGGAAGTTGTCAATAATGAAAACTCACTATCCAGTGCATTGCAACAACCATCCCTCAGTTCCATTGCGGCAGCCGACCGAGACACATCGTGCTCCGATCGCGTGCAGTGAAACAGTTATTATACAGAGAGATCTTATTGGAAGTTGTCAATAATAAAACTCCACTTATCAGTGATGCAACAACCATCCTCAGTTCCTATGCGGCAGCCGACGAGACACATCGTGCTCCGATCGCGTGCAGTGAAAACAGTTATTATCACATTGCATTTAGTTTGTGAACTTAAACGTTTACTTACGGGTAATCTCTTGTCCACGAGTTGTGAGTGTCTGAAATAACTGTATGGTCAGCCGGTGCAGCGGCTAACCTGCAAGGATGGAGCCTCGGACATCAGGGCTCCTATAACCTCAACCGTCACTCAGGTATCTACTCATTCAAATATGAAACTTACGCAAATGTCATGTCAACTGAAGTGTTTCCACAAGGATCAGGCATAATTATCGACTCGCAGAAGGTCTCACTATTAAAGATTACATAAACAGTTTTATCCGATATTATTGACGCAGTGAAATAAGGTTCATATCGAAGAATTGTAATACAGAGTGTGTATCTTTCTAAGTTTCTCAAACTATAGCGGACAGCCTTACGAACAACATAAAGTTATTAAAATAAAAAACTATGACTGAAGTTGGACACTTGTAACAAAAGCCAAAAGAATTATTATTTCTAACGTTTTGTCCCATAATCCCACATTCAGTAATAGAAAATGTACTCACCACAAGAATATCAAATTGGCATCTAAAATTTCATTTGTAAAAAGCTGGTATTCAGGACAGGGTTTCTCCCATATATGAGTTTCCGTAGACAAGTGTATATTGCCCTCAAGATTTGAGTCTACTAACAGATTCTACTACTGTGCATTATGATGGCTCAACAATATAGGATATTTTTAACTGAGAAATGTCTGTTTAACTGTCACCAAACGGGCATTGGCTGGACAATGCCCTTCACATAACACCTCTAATCAACACAAGACTACCAACTTAGGCAGTGGCTCCCATGGAATCTGAACAATTCAGGGGAAAATCCTGTGACATACCAGATCTGCATCAATGGAGAAAACACTGGAGCTGTAGATTTCAAAGTCCACTGATTTACTAAAGAAATACCCAAACTGGTCCCTCACTACCTTATAAATCTGTATTTCCTACTATGAAGCTAAAAAAATGAAGAAATCCAACTAAGAGACAACATAGCTTCCCTTAATAATAAAAAGATGCCTCCAGACTGACTCCTTTACCCTCTACTGTAAGCAACACAACTGAAACAAAGAATATGGAAGAAGTCTCAAAACAACCAAAAAAGAAAAAAAAAAGAAGAAGAGAAGAATATGGAAGAGTTGATTACCCTATCAACACATCATTGAAGACACTCAATATAATTCCCCTTACTTACATTCAGTTTAAATCCTTTTAGAGAACTCTTTCAGTGCTAATGATCCTATACTTATAGCTGCTGTTACTCACAGGAACATATATCCATCACCAAAATGATGCATAATTTGTATCCTCATCTCACCAACAAAACCATAAAAGGCAGATTCACACAGAATTATCAAGAAAATCAACTCAGTAATTAATACTGCAGATGAATCAAGTACTGAACAGATCCAGTATAGAATCAACACCAGTTAATGTAATCACCCATAGAATTTAAACCATGCTGACACATCCTGAAAGTTGAGTATAATATAAAGAAGAATAATGATAGTCCTGCAATGGAATTTAAAATGGCTTTTATAGCAGGCTAGAAAACTTACAATATTTGTGCAAATTCCTAGGCCCTGATATAATATGTGAAAGAAACAACCTTAAAGGAAAATAACATGGGGAAAATAACTGGAAAATACTTGTACCTTTAACAAATAAAGTATATCCTGAATATGCATGTGGTGGTGTGGCAATATATCAAAAAATCGATTCCGCATTGAAATCTATAAAATTCAAACTGACATGGAATTCGTGGCAAATTAAAATAACTTCAATCTAACCTATATGTAATGCGGAAATATTATATCCCTAATAGGTACCACTACAAGAAATGAAATGCATGAATATTATAAAACAGATAAAAGAGCGCTTCATAATTCTTGGAGACTTTAACTGCATCCACTCTTATGGGATCGTAGCAAAAGTGATATAAAGGAGGCCGATTATTGGAAAAAGTAATTGACGATGTCATGACAGATCATCCTCAAACTCTGGTGATTCCCACTCGCATATTAAATATCGTAACATGCTTAAGTGCGATTTGATCTTCAAATAGCTTTGCCCCACTAATAGCACAGAAATGGTACCTGAATGTTATGGACTGTCCCTTACGATAATGATCATTTTTCCCAATACTGATTGATCATCCACGAACCAAAGCGGGGTGTCATTAGTCATGAATGGCGCAAACCCAATCCCCAATTATAAGAACATTAATTGCTGGATTATCAGAAAAAAATTGATGACACCTCAACGAAGAATATTTTCCAAGAAGATAATAACATTGACCAGATAGTAGAATCATTCTGTAATATCATATCCAATTCTGCTAACTCAATGACACAAATGCCCATGGCCGTTTAAGTTCAAAGCGTTTCTGGTGGAACTTGAAATGCAAAGTCCTATTTACAAACGCTAAAAAGCTTTAAAACGGTAATAAAAAAGAAAGGAGATAATGAAGCGTAATCAACTATAAGAGAACTAGAGTATTGCCACGCAGATACTGTTAAAATAAACAAAGCGGTAGATCATGGATTGAATATATCTCCTCAATAAACTGCCAATCTCGAATCACAGAGAGCTGGACAATAATCAAATCCATACGTGGTATGAAGAGTCAATAGTACTACATCATTTCTTGCGTTGAATGGACAGATAATTAGAGACCCGCACATTATTGCTGAGGAATGGCCGAAACTTTCATGAAAAATTCCAGCACTTTCATTACCATACGGTTTAATACCTTTATAAAAGAACAAGCAGGAAAGTGAACCAAAATATACACTATTGATGACAGCATCTATGAAATGACAATGAATTCTCCAATTTTTCATGCCGAACACAAATTTTAAAGAAGAATCAACAACTCAGCTCTGCCCAGACAAAATTCAAACTGCTAATAAAGAATCTCCCAAAAAGAGGTTATTAACAATTTTATTAAAAATATATAACCATATATGGCTCAATATGTTTTTTCTGAACTCTGGAAGACTGCCACATCATTCCAATTTCCCAACTCTGGCAGAGGACCGTCAAATAGCTATAAATTACCTGACAATTGCTCACTGACCTGAACCTATGCAACAAAATTAGAAAAAATCGTTAACAAAGAATAAGGTGGTTCCTTGAATCTCAACATTTAATAAAGACAACAATTTGGATTCAGAACTGGCACTCCACCACCTCACATCTTATCAGTAGACAACGTATTCCAAAGAAGCTTTTCTTTTTCTTCAAGGACAGCACTTTATTCTTTAGTAAATCTAGACAATCGGGAAAAAGCATAAACGATATGGTAATGGAGCACGATGAGCTGCTAAATTCCTTAGTATTGTATCAAGGGCAATATGTTTAAGTCACTTACACTTATTAGCCACAGATGTATTCAAGTAGTATACCGGTAATAATTTATCAACAATAAAAGAAACTTAATAATGGGCAACGCAAGGATGCAGTGGCTCAGTGTGACTCTATTTTTTAATGCGCCATAAATGATGCTGATGATTGATATTGTAAGGCCCAGTTGTCGTGAGGAATACACCGATGATATGGTGTTACTATGCCAAAGGAAGGAACTTCGGATTCACCAATGAATTAATGCAAACTCTGGTAAGACTGTAATTTACAAATGGTCAATGAAAACGTTTTTTCAACAATTCTCGACTGACAAATTCTGGAATGTATGATTTTTTTCTAAAAAATTAAGCCCGTCCACCGAAACTATTCTGGGCAACAAGCCATAAGACTGTCACACATACAAATCTTGGGGGGCTTATATTGAACCAAGGCCATGGCAAGAACATATTATAAACATATGCAGAATGCAAAATCGACTTAACATCCTGAAAGTGCTAAATACAACAAGTGGGATCAGACAAAAAATACTTACTATTACATATAAAGCTTTAATAAGAAGAAGATAGATTAAACGGATACTATTGTATATACTTCAGCGTGTCAACTCCAACTTCAAGAAACTGGACACACGCACAATTGCGGACTAGAATAAGCCGACTGGTTGCTTTCACACAAGTCCAATTTGGTAGTATTCTCATGCGAAGCGGTGAAACTAACCTACATTTTTGAAGACAAACTGTCAATCAAATACGCAATTAAGCAAAACATCCTTAAATAAGATAATACGTAATGATGTAATTCGCTGGAATTAGAAGTGGGAAATCCACAGTGTTCTAACACTTTTCTATAAAAAGTGCTACGCTATCAAGCTCCCTCAAATTTCGAGCTTCTATAGAAAGTCAAAAGGATCCGCTGTCACCTGGACGTCAACATCATTGAGTCGATAACATCTGGTGAAAAGTCAGCAAGAACAACTTGACTTAAGACGAATGGAAACTCAAATACTGCGAAGCGTATGATTAAAATACAAAAATAACTACAATATCTTCCATTGAACGGACGCAATAATACATCATTTTCTGAGGTCATTGTGAAGGATCCCAAATATTTGTGAAATTCGCTTTAATGAACATTGCTAGTCAGGAAAACATGTTCAACCATGCAATTCTTGGAAGCGCTTAAAAAGATAACCCATAACTGTACGCGATGCCACTATCATCACTAATAAAATTCCTAAAGATATTTCAAAATATATCGAGACACACAATCCAAAACGAACGGCTGCGAAATTAAAGAAACCTTTTCACTTGATTAACTTCGAAGGCTTATCAGTAATTTTTTCTCTTTTGCCTAATCAGCTGTATCCAATTATTATGACCGAAATACATAACAATGAAACTAACACAAAGATAATAATTGATCCTCAAGGAAAAACAATGTACGACCTAACCCATGGATACACCAACCAAGAGTCATAAAGTTCGTACATAGTGAAAGATGCTCCAGCAAATGGGAACCATATGGGCGGTTCATAAGTCTAGTAATACCCATAATCAATCGATTTATTCCTATCACTACAATCGGACCGCAAGATGACTAGACGCGAACAAGTTTTAATTACAAGAATCAGAACTGGTCAATCTCTAAAATTACACACAGGTACTTGCTGGAAATACTCACCACACTATGTGATATGTGCAAGTATACTATAATCGAACATATTCATTATGTCCTGTCGTAAATATGATCACATTAGAACTATGTATTTTTATCCAAATGAAATGGAGAAATCCTGTACTCTGCTCCTCCTTTCAGAACAGAATTGTCAATTTTGCAAAAACACAAATGTCATGCTTGAAATATAAGTTATGGTTAAGCCCGCCCGTATCTCTAGAGTTTATGTGTTATGATCCTACCCCGATGATATTGTATGATTGGTTAAAAGTATGTAAGCATAACAATATGTATACTTAATATGTTATTATGTTTTATGTTATATGTTATATTTGTTAATGTATATGTTGTGTACCCTCGAAAAGATGTTATGACCATGCCCTGATTGTTCTGTATGATGATGGTATGTAAGATAAAGTAATATGTATACTTATATTATGTTATGATCACACATTCTGATACTTTTGTTTATGTAATGAACAGATGAAGTCCATTAAGTGTCTGTAAACACCTGTAATTAAAATGTTGTCGCTAAATACTTAGTCGTTGATGCGACAAAAAATAAACAG
>BOPP01000019.1:2336527-2389568 GCA_017312745.1 Gryllus bimaculatus | reverse complement strand
CACATTGCATTTAGTTTGTGAACTTAAAAACGTTTACTTACGGTAATCTCTTGTCCACGAGTTGTGAGTGTCTGAAATCAACTGTATGGTCAGCCGGTGCAGCGCTAACCTGCAAGGATGGAGCCTCGGACATCAGGGCTCCTATAACCTCAACACGGTCACTCAGGTATCTACTCATTCAAATATGAAAACTTACGCAAATGTCATGTCAACTGAAAGTGTTTCCACCAAGGATCAGGCATAATTATCGACTCGCAGAAGGTCTCACTATTAAGATTACATAACAGTTATCCGATATTATTGACGCAGTGAAATAAGGTTCATATCAAGAATTGCTAATAACAGAGTGTGTATCTTTCTAAGTTTCTCAAACTATAGCGGACAGCCTTACGAACAACATAAAGTTATTAAAATAAAAAACTAGAACTGAAGTTGAGACACTTGTAACAAAAGCCAAAAAGAATTATTATTATCTAACGTTTTGTCCAATAATCCCACATTCAGTAATAGAAAATGTACTCACCACAAGAATATCAAATTGGCATCTAAAATTCTCATTTGTAAAAAGCTGGTATTCCAGGACAGGGTTTCTCCCATATTATGAGTTTCCGTAGACAAGTGTATATTGCCCCTGAAGATTTGAGTCTACTAACAGATTCTAACTACTGTGCATTATGATGGCTCAACAATATAGGATATTTTTACAAACTGAGGAAATGTCTGTTTAACTGTCACCAAACAGGGCACTTGGCTGGACAATGCCTTCACATAAACACTCTAATCAACACAAGACTTACCAACTTAGGCAGTGGCTCCCATGGAATCTGAACAATTCAGGGGAAAATCCTGTGACATACCAGATCTGCTCAATGGAGAAAACACTGGAGCTGTAGATATTCAAAGTCACAATGATCTTACTAAAGAAATACCCACAACTGGTCCTCACTACCTTATAAATCTCTGTATTTCCTACTAATGAAGCTAAAAACAATGAAGAAATCCAACTAAAGACACATAGCTTCCCTTAAATAATAATAAAGATGCCTCCAGACTGACTCCTCCTTACCCTCTACTGTAAGCAACACAACTAAACAAAGAATATGGAAGAAGTCTCAAAACAACCAAAAAGAAAAAAAAAGAAAGAAGAGAGAATATGGAAGAGTTGATTACCTATCAAACAACTCATTGAAGACACTCAATATAATTCCCCCTTACTTACATTCAGTTTAAATCCTTTTTAGAGAACTCTTTCAGTGCTAATGATCCTATACTTATAGCTGCTGATTCTCACAGGAATATAATCCATCACAAAATGATGCATAATTTGTATCCTCATCTCACCAACAACCATAAAAGGCAGATTCACCAGAATTATCAAGAAAATCAACTCAGTAATTAATACTGCAGATGAATCAAGTACTGAACAGATCCAGTATAGAAATCAACACCAGTTAATGTAATCACCCATAGAATTTAACCATGCTGACACATCTGAAAGTTGAGTAATAATATAAAGAAGAATAATGATAGTCGCAATGGAATTTAAAATGGCTTTTTTAGCAGGCTAGAAAACTTACAATATTTGTGCAAAATTAAAAAAAACAACCATCCACAAATTATGAAATGTATCTGTAATACAAAAGTGAAGTTTTTGATGAATACAATTGTGAAGTTTAATATCCTCGAAAAAAAGTGCAATTGTAGTTTTAAGTATCCACAAAGAATAAAATACTGAAATATGTAGTTTTATGCAGAATAGTTCTCAATACACACACACGCGCGCACAAACACACACACACACACATGCACCACACACACTACATGCCAAACATCCACTTCTCATTTCTCAAATCGTCTTTCGGCTAATTTAATAAAGTAGGCGACAAAACGGACATTGAAAGGGATTCATGATTATTAACTACCGTTAAGCCACTGGGTTCGTAATGCACAGAAATCAATAACAAAAATTAATCGTCTCATGATAATACAAGAAAAGCATCGAAGGGGACATTCTTACTGGCATTTCTAACTATTGGAACACAATGGTGTCGACAGCGGCAAGATAAATTTGCTCAACGTCATACCGGTTTTCTTTCGATATTCAGCTGAGAGATGGTTCGCTACCTACGATACGCATTTTTAGACTTCTCGAGATAGCACTCTGAGCGCAACAGGAAACTCCTCAGCGAGATCTCGGTAACGGCATTCTACATTGAAACAGATTTAGGATGAGCCGGCTCCATCCATTTCATTTCCCCTCCTGCGTGACTTTTGACCTTTTCCGCGCATCCACCAAAACGTGACGTTTCTAGCATGAAGCTCTCGAGTATTCCGAGAGAAATTAAATACGCATTTCTGCTTCGAAAATCCATTTATGCGAGAATGAGAACAGTAGGTTGTTAACAAAATACCCACACACGTATCCACACACAATGCACAAAATCTCATATCAGCGAAAGTTATGACCAGGGCTCGCATTGTGATGACCTAAAAAATCTTTGAAAATCACCAATAAAATGACTTAAAAATAAGAGAGAAGTAACCTAATTTTTTAAAAAAAAGACATAAGCATTTGTACAAATCGGTATTGATTCAATAAATTTTACAATTCCAATTAAAGTTTATTTATATAAAATTATATTTTATGTATTCTTTATTTTATGAGGAAATTTAATCCTTAGCTCTGATATTCCAACCGTCAGTCACGAAAGGTCGGGGAAGTTACCGTAGATCCATGTGATTCTGACAGTTCGAAGAACAGATTCCACTGTAGTAGTGAATTGCATGATAGTGAATGAACTGATGATACAATAAGAACTTGGTTTTAGTGTGTCTTTGTAAATTTGTGGAACACTTACAAAAAACAGGAAAAGGAAACAAAAAGTGTAAAAATGATAAAATGACGGCTAAGGCCCGAAACAATGATCTAAAAATGGCTAAATGACAAAAATTACACAATAACTTTACATTTTTATCACCTATGATAAACAATCCGTGATAAACATGCCTTTACAAGTTATCTACGCCTAGAGAGCACCAATGAAAGGTGACATGTCATCAGAATCCGAACCCTGGTTAAGACATAAAGAGGCGTTTTCAGATAGAAATTGAGTCCAACTACAATGCTAACGCTAAGTAGATATTCATTAGATCTACGATTTATTTCATTTGCACTAAATTTTCTTCGTCCCATTATAGCTTTCGTGAAGAACTTCAAAAAGTGTATCACACTGGAATATTTTATATTTATTCGCTACACTTACAATTAACGTTCCTCCATGCTCGCCGAAAAAAACATTACCCATTGCACGATTCGTGGAAGTTTAAATTAAAACACGCAAAACATATTTGATTTTTAAATTTGCTTGCTTAAGTAGCAAAAAGGCTGTTGCTCATCCGTATTGAGGACAAAGAGGCTCTTTCTTAGAATACGTGTGCAATTATTTCAAAACCACTCAATATCTGTCCACTTTTAAAACACTGGCTTGATTTTGGTAATCCTCACTAAATTGGATGAATGTTAACAGTAAAAATTGGCATTCCCTAATTTGCAACGTAACCTTAAGATAATGCAACAAAATTACTGACTTCTTCCAGTTACCGTATTTTCATACCGCCATTCCACATATTGTATTATATTACGACATTAAATTCCCGCGTAACAATACGGAACCCACATGAGCAAGTCTCCCATGTTTACACTTGTGAGTCGCCTGTGGCCAACGGCCGCCCCGGAATTTTCCGTGACGGGCGCCATGAGCGGTAGGCGAAAGCGGCGGCGGGGGTGGAGGTAGTGGATGGAAACAGGAGTTTAATAGGTCAGCCTCCGGTCGCCGGGTCGATCGGTGCACATTAGCCACCGCAAAGTTCCATTTGCCGCTTTGCTCTCGCAGCTGCCCCCGGCCGCGCCGGCGGACGGCAGCAGCTGCGCCACGAGACGGCACCATTCCTCAAGCGCCAGGGTTTATGGCTGCTGTCTCCCAACGAGAATGTAAACCAGTGCTATCACCACCACCACCATCATCATCATCATCATCATCATCTTTTCATCATCATTATTATTATTATTATTATTATTATTATTATTATTATTATTATTATTATTATTATTATTATTCCTCTACTTCACGAATAAAGATGTTACGAGTTGGTTGAATATATAATCAACTCCAGGTAACAACTGGCATCCTGGAGGAGGAATACAAGCAGTAAGCAACCTGGACAAGGAGTAAGAAGCAGACCTAGGGACTGTCAGTGCCTCTACAATACTTTGCGCATTTGGGCTGTTCCCAGTGAAGCAATGTTTTGCATTTCCCAGATTGAATGTCTTGGGAGCTTAGCCAAGTTCTTACACAAAGTTTGCGGAACAATTCCAAGAACTCCGACAACTATCGAGACGACCTGGGCTTATACACCCCATGTTCGGCTGATCTCGATTCCCAAACTCTTGTATTTAAAAAGTGTGTCTGCCTCCTTAGTTACAAAGTTTTAATCGCACGGCACAGCAACATTACAAGTAGATACGTTTTTTCTCCAAATCACGGATAACAATAACCGGTTTGTTCGTCTCTATCACGCGATCTGTTTCAATTTGTTTGTCGTACTGTATTGTACATATCCAACAGATGTCCCTGGTTTTGGCGACCGTTCGTACCACTTGGAGTTGATGTGTAGAACATCGTGGACAGATGTGCCAGTGGAGGTCAGTATACACCCTGTCGTGACTTTCAAGTATATAGACAATATGAACAATGGTTTCTACTTGTTCCTGGCATTTATCATGTTGAAAAATGTTCAGACCCGCTTTATTAGAATGTGTTCTCCATTTTTTTGTTTTTTCCAAAATTAAAAAAAAAAGTTCGGCTTGTCTCTTACGTTAATATTTACAATAGCGGTAATTTGTTCACATAATTGCTTTTATGAGTACCCGAGCTTTAAGAAATGTCATATAAAGTTTCTCGAAATCTTTTCTGTGAAAACGAACTCAAAATCCGCTTTTTTAGAAACGGTGAATCGCCAGTTTCTCAAAATAGGCTGTAAATTGTTCTTCAAACTTGTAGTGCAAGCATATAGTGCGAACAATACCCTTTGAGGTGGTATAAAATTCATTTGGCTGTATAATTTTGTTTTATAAAAAAGTACACAAATATACTTTTTTAATATAGCTCAGGCCGTTAATATCCTCATTTCGAGCGATTTGTAAACACTTTTTTGAGTGGAAGTCCTTCAAATGAATTCCAATGAAACTTTTCGAAAACTGAACAATTTCTGTTAAAAATTACTTATAATTTCGCATTTGTAATAATGGTTGAACACCATTTTCTTAAAACGTTTCCAAAATTTTTAATAAAAATTGTTGTTTAGGAAGTTTTATTCTTCTTTAATATATCTAAAGTAATATTTCGATTATACTATTAGTAAATCGAAAAATTAAAAAAATCTGTACTTTGGAAGGCGATAGATGGCAGCTTGCAAAAGTATGTAGCAAGACAGATAAGCTAAGCCAAAATTAAATAGAATTAGAATATTAGTTTGTATGAGAAAGTCTGTGCCATTCTGTAGAACCACTAGTTATATTTTAACCTTCTCTTTCTATGATTTTTAGCCGTGTATGGATAATATTTTGATACATGTTATCCACGCCAGCTGCAATTTGTCTTTAACAATACAGATATGCAAGTTTTCACTCGAACGTCCCGATAATTATTTTAATTTTTTAAATTCTTTATTTGCCTATGGATCAGCGCAATGGCTTTGACGGTTTCTTGGCCTCATGAATAATATGTGGCATGTCATGTGCGATAGCTTTGCAGAAATACTATAGAAACTCTACATTAAGTATCTTTTAGGGTAATATTCAAATTATTACAGCCACGTTAACTCCATAAGAGCGACCTGAACGTGAATGAAAATATTAATAAATCGAATACCTCTCACTTTACGAAAATATAGATCAGAATGTCATTAATTCTTTCTGAATTAATGTTGCTGCTTGTTTTAAATACAATTTATCAGCTGCACTTAAGTGTCTTTTACTTACTGAATTTGCAGCAGGAGTACAAAGTATTCCTGCAATTTACGTCAGCCTAAAGAAAATTGTAATTTCCATTCCATCTTTTTCAAGTAATTTTCCCTATCTTTTTTAGACCTTTCAACATTGCGATGTTTTTAATTCTGCGTTTTTCACTTGGAATCGTGAGTCGACTGGCGGAGTCACCCAAGTATCCAGCGTCAGGCACTGGATGAGACCTTCTTGCTTCGTGACGTAGAGATGAGACAACTCCTGTCATACTGGACTGCCATAGAGCGAAATTTTCCTTAATTCGCGAGGCGCTCAAGAGAAATGGTCTTTAATGTACACCTTGCTAAATATATTTTTAAAACCCTGCTGCAAAATAGTACGCAAAAACAGCCAAGATTTAGAAACTTTAGTGTGGTTGAAGTCTTCCTTTCCGGGACGTATCAGTACGAGAGGTCTGGGTCGATTTCATGAGGTAATAACCGAGAATCGATACATTCATTCGCCACCTCTCCGCTCTATGCTGTCGTGACTGCGCGCGCGCCAAGGAAAGACCCGAGGAGGTTGAACAACTGCTACCAGTATGGAATCAGGAATATTCCCTCATTGAACACGTAACAATCAACAAATAAAAGCATTTCATAATTTCTTCAAATCCTTATTTTAAAGAAATTCTTAATTGCTTCTGTAATAAAGGATCCTGGGAAACTTACAAAACGAAGAAATACAATGTGCTTATTTACTGTAATTTCCTTAAACACAAGAATATTAATAATGAAATAATAATTCACATTCCAGCTTAAATTCAATGAATTCAATTTCATTTCCAAATTGGTTACTTTATCCGAGAATTTTGCATACATACTTCATTCAACAAATTTAAAAGGTCATTCAAATATTTCAAAAGTAACTTCAACAAAAACATTTTGAGACTGACCAATTCTACGTACTACATGAAATTACGTTCACATTCCCACAAATATTACTTTTAATTTTTAACTGAATTATAAACAAAATCATAACATTCAGTGCCGAAGTATTTTATTTCAACAATATTGTGTTGTTGGATGAAATGAGGTATATTTGTGTGACAGCGCAATTCTCTTATAATAGCACGAATAGGCATGAACTTATGCATTCGCTTATCATTCTCGTGATATACCGTATTCCTGCTACTCTCGCAATGGCGCAAACTGACTGAGTCGCCACCCGTACACCACCCTGTCGATAAGGTAACGGACGAGTGGAAGGGGATTGCGGGGTGAAGCGCCAAGAGTGGATGAGGCAGGCAGAGGGCAAGAGGGAGGCCGGCGAGAGAGAGGAATTGGACACGAAGTGGCACAGACGTCAGGAAGCAATGGGGAACGTGGCAGGGCGGCAGACAAGGGAGGATTGCGGGGGAAAGGTGGAGAAAAATCGAAGAGACAGTGAATAGGGCAAGAGGAAAGTAAACGAGGAAATGGCATTATACATGGAAGGCAGAGAGTAGTGGTGCTACTACACCACAAACTCTCTCTCATTTCTATTGAAATTTTCGAAAATTCAGAAAGTTCTACGAAAATAAGATCTGCCCCATTTTTAAGTGACTTTGCACAATCAGTGGGGAAAAAAGAACATTTTGGAGCAATTATTAAGAATATGCTTTTTTAATGTATTAACTTCAAGCACAAATTAGACGAAAACTTCTCTTTTTTTAACAAATTGTACAATATCTTTTTGAAATATTGATTTAAGAAAAAATCTCAATACTGTAATTTTGCAATGTAATTTTTAGGAATTTAAAAAAGTACTAAGTTCACCGAAAATGGGACATGCACCATTTTTTTCGTCGTCCTTTGAAAAATACAAAGAGAACATTTAAAGAAAAAAATTGGAGCCGTCTTCACGAAAATCTTCGATATTGTAGTGGTAGAAAGACGCAGTTTTAGGAATTCCAACGAAAATGAAACCATTCTTTTTAATAATTTATTAAGCTATCTGAGGCCAAAGTTTAATTTAAAAAAATGGAGCTGTTTTGAGAAATTTTCGGAAATGTTGAGGCTTCATGTAAAGTACCCCCACCCAGATATCCGTTTCAAACTAGCCGGACCTTACCCTCGTGCGTATTGATAGGATAATATGAACTTTGTAGAAAATAATGTCAACGCCACAGGACAACGCCATTAACAACAGATAGACACACATAGACTTCGTCGTCAATCGATTTTTCTCAGTCAAGGACCCACAGAATATGTATTCTGACTACAGTGTGTTAGAGGCGCGTAATTTACCACATATAGGAACAGATTTATTCACTTTCGTTACAAAGACCCGAGAATAATAATTTTTTCTGTCGACAAATCGCCGATTTCCGGCGCACGATTACAATACTTTCTATTCTTACTAAGTAAGACGAGAATATTAGATTGAACTAATTTCTAATTAAGTGATTTGTGAGTGCGGTTGTGTAATAAATGCCCAAGTCGTCGCAGCAAACTGGATATCTGTTGTGCCGTTTTCACAAACTGACTTTACGCAGCATGCACGGATCTGGTGAGGAGCAGAGAGTGGGTGGAGAAGGGGCTCTGAGGGGCAGAAGCGTCGGTTGAAGGAGGCGGGAGAGGCTTAGAGGAAACAAAAATGGAGCGGCAGTAATTTGCGAAGCTCCCATGAATCACGCGCGGAGCAGGCGGGCCGTGCGATTTTGAATCCGCGCGCGATTCCCACTTTGGAGACCATAAATCTCCCGGGCGGCCCGGCGGTGGGCGCCACGGGGCAGTGCACTGGGCCGAAACGGCAACACTGCGCGCAACACCCAAGAGGGGGACATTTCGCACATACGTACGCTATCCCAAAACTGTAGCGGAAACGACGGAAGCAGGGGGAGGGTTGTAACAAATAAACTAGCACAATATTTGTTTATTCTACGAAACCTTTATCCTAGTGGATCTCAAGGCATTCCCCCGCCAGCTCACATCAGCTAGTCGTACAGTTGCACCCATTGGACTTAATATTCATTCCATCACCTAACGTGGGGCCACGGCTCCCAGTACCCAGTGTTCTCTTACTATAGCTTGCAATCCTCACCAGTGGGGCCCATGGGCTTGGTCCGGAATTTTCAAAGTAGGTGAACAAATTACTCACCTAGGTAGTCTGTGGACCGGAGGCCCATTTTGAAACATAAATCCTGTACAACCCAACATAAGGCAACAGATTCCAATATTTTTTTAGGTAGATCAAAGTCTAACTCAGGATCTTGTTAGAACTCGATTGATTGTTAACGTACGGAGATACTCAAGAGATGTTATCGGGCTGCGAATCTCCGATGGCAGAGATTTGGATATAATTCAGGAAAAACATTACTGTAAAATAATATCCACTTCTGACATGGATATCGAGAAACACAAACGTTATGAAGAGTTTAGGAGAAAGTGTACCCAAGACTCGCGTACTTTCGGGCTATGTCTCCTAAATAAGAGTTAATATGTAAAAATATTTTCAAAAAATACGCTTAAAGAGGTAAAATGAGATCCTTTCAAACACTGATCTCAAGGGGAAAATATTAAATTTTACTCAATGTCTGAATCCCACTTACTATTACCCGGCTAGTGTCAAACTGTAATTGTAAGTTCGAACTCGTCGAGAATGTATCTGAATTTTAAATTCGAAAAATTGAAGTTAAATTCAGTTACTATTATTTAATTCAAGAAAGAAGGCAAGGGTTTGAAGAGGAACACTTCAGCGAACATCGTTTGGAATAGATTGATAAACATTTCGTATCCGTGCAGGACCATAATTCCTATTTTCGATTCTTCATTTCTACATTTCGACATTTTCTGTTTATTTCGTCCTAGAATAAGTACAGACATTATTGAACTAAATCCTTGATTCTGACTGACTGGAATCTGTGTGTAAA
Organism: Gryllus bimaculatus; assembly: GCA_017312745.1. Taxonomy (NCBI): domain Eukaryota; kingdom Metazoa; phylum Arthropoda; class Insecta; order Orthoptera; family Gryllidae; genus Gryllus; species Gryllus bimaculatus. Next base: position 2,379,654 of record BOPP01000019.1, on the reverse strand, counting down.
TTATCAAAATCCAAAGACAACACCATGTACTAGTAATTGCCGAATTTTCACAAAGACAAGAGGTATCGAGGTTATGAAAAACCCTTAAAATTGCATTTTAAATTGCCATTAGTTGTTACATTAAAATATACAATCAATTACGTACACTGAAACTTTACATGAATGGCTAAGTGGACCACACACTACGAGCATTTACTTCACCCGTTTCAATTCAATACACGTATACCAACTCGAGATGGGGCATACAACGTGTATACGAATATTTTATACAATCAATTCCTACAGCTGTCAATTCACATTTCAAATTCAGAGTAGGAAAGGGCACATTCCTAAACACAGAGTGAGCAGTGCATTAGAAAGTTAGTTGAGATCTCTACGGAGAGAAATGTAATTGCGAAACAGAGAGAGATCACTGTCAGTGAACAACAGGAAATAAAGAAGTGAATGAAGACAAATGCTATTATTACGGCCTAATAAAATATGGGCAAGATTAAAAGTGAAGTGAAAAGTCGGAAAGTATAAATAAAATAAATAAATGACTTTTCTAATGATAAATGACAGTATACTTACAAGTAACATTAAACTATATTATTTTCTTTTGAGTGATTTATTAGGTGCATTATGTAACCATTTAGGTGCGGAAAATGGCGAAATGGTAGACGAAACGAAGAATAAAGAAAATGAATGGAGTCTCTAAAAGAAAGTCATAAAAATAGTACGGAGAAAAATAAAAATTCTGGTAAGTGGGAAAGTAAACTTAAAAACGAAACAAAATCATAGTAATATACAAATTAGGTTTGAGAGAATGAATAGAAGATGACAATGAAGATAGGAATTGAGATTGAATGCACGTATGCTTGTATAAGAGCAAGAAGGAACAAAAATATCAATAGATACTAAACCACGGCAAAATGGAATTAAGGAAATAAGAAAGGAACAAGGTAAACCGTTAGCGCCAGATGAAGAAACATAGACGTGAAGGCAGCGATAGTGGCTGCTGACATGGAAATAGAAGCCTTCACAGTGTCGAAGGGCGGGGAGGGTCACGAATGGACCGGCTGGATCGGGAAGGGGCGGGGCGGAAGCTAGGAGAGGCCATGGTGAAGAGGAGGGAGAGGTGGTGGGGCGGGATGGGGAGAAGAGAGACCTGTAGAGGGGAGAGCTCGCGTCGCGTCGCGTCTGGTCGCCGGGCGTCGTTTCACAAAGAGCCTCTTGTGCGCTGCGGGTCGCGGATTACGTGCAGCCCGTGCTGGGGCTGTTTGCCAGCCTTGGAATGTCGCGTTCAAGCTTCAGAGAGATTATTTCGACACTGGAGATTGGCAACATTGAAAAGGGAGTGGGCTGGTAGCATTGAAAGTAGTTACACCAAAGTTCCTGTTTGCTTTACTTGAAAGTTGCCGCCCGAGAACTCACACACTCAAGTTTATTCTGCAGCCATGGGAAAAAAGATATGAAATCTAACATTCTCGTATTTCCATTACATAGTCAGTTAAATCTGTTAGGACACATTTTTGTAAGTTTAACTATCAGAAACACCTACCAGTTGAAGGCGTTGGAAAGAGATTTGGAATAATGGTAGCAGCTCTATCTTACAATCACCGATGCTGAATTTTAACAATATACGTAGAAGGGAATACAATCAATTTCTGACAGGATTTCGATAATGCGTAAATCTATAAGTTACGTGAGTGGAGAAATTTTTTATCGCTATGTGGACATCGGAAGGAAATTGAGTTACAAAACACTAAAACACACAATTCAAGTTTACGCGAATAAGCAATAATTTCTCAAACTTATGTAATTATCATTATGTAATTATCATTATGCAATCATTATGCAATTATTTCTTAGGAACAGTTTCAAATGGCGTGTTTTCTTGTCAACAAAAATGTCTTAAGTTTGTTCTTGTATGTCGGGGACCATTGATTCGCAATTATACTTAATTTTGGTGTCGTTGGTTAAACGTTTGGATAATTGTACATATAAGTGATTACCTGATACATTTTTATTCAATGGAGTCGAGAAACTCACTGCAGCTTGTGAAAGACGTGTACGTGTATTGTTTTCTCTGATACAAACCTGAACTTATCTCCCATTTCTTTCCCGCTATTGAACACGCTGCGAATATTAATCTCGTATATCGGTGAATACAACTTAAGAATTGTGACCAATATGAAAGGAAATAAGCGACATTGCAATAAGGCTTTGTGCTGGTCGCAGGAAGTCACATGTGATACCCCAACATCCTGCGAGGAAGGAATGAGCAACAGATTGCGTGCGCTCAATCACTTCCGTGAGAGGAGTTGAGTTACTGGCAATCGCGTCCGCTCCGTCTGCGTCGAAACAAAGAGTAAGATGAGGGAATAGAATTAATTTGTAACATTTTATTGACTAGTTTATAATACGATATTCAATGACTTCCTTAATGTACTGGGTATTACTCGAAACAAAGGAATCTCTGGTAACTCTAATATATCGGTTGACAAACAACCGTGAAACAAATAATATCAATCGTCATGACAAACTGACAGACATTGCTTCACCCCAAAAGAATTACCCATTGTGAACACATTGTAGTTTCATATTTCCATTTGTTCTTCATATATTTCACTCAATATTTGCAACAATTTTTGTTCCCGTAAGTGGCATCCATCTCCTAACACTAAAGAGGGTTAACGATGCTACCCCTTCGCGCGCGGAACCGCTGCCGCTGACAGGCACCACACATCCACCCCTCCTGCGCCAAGAGTTGAGGCTGCTATTTACCATTGGTACTACACATTTAATTAGAGCTATACATTTTTAACTTGAAAGGTCTCCCGCTATTAGTCTACACAGTTCGAGAATTAAACACCTTTCTCGCGTTTAAACACATTATTTGTTACGTATTTCTTTACACGAAGTTCTGGATCTGATTTTGAACACTCATCAGATATGATTAGCAAGAAGAATTTATGAAACAATTTCGTCACAATTACTTAACAGCGCCATATTATATCAAGCAATTTGTAAGAAACATTTCGTATACAGTTGAAATGGTCGAAGATGCACATAAAGATTATTTACATTAATCGTATGACATGAATTTGCGGAGGGGGACAGCACAAAGTGGTCATAATTCCGAAAATAGAAATCTTAATAAGGCCGTCGTCGTCGGGGCTCTTCGACTTTAAAAAAATATTTTAAAGGCCGTCAAAAGTAGAAGGTATCTTATTACAATACGACTCATAAGCGAGCATGGAATTTATGGGTTTTCCCATAATAACACACAATTTGAATTTAATCATTTTACTTCTTACTTCAACCTTTTTTACCGAATGTGTGAAGTGAGGGTGCAACATGGCATCGTCTTTCATTATTTCGATTGACAAAACAAAAACTCTATACAACTAATAAATGTTCTTATCAATTCTAACATTTTCAAGTAATACACTTTGAATTGTCTTATACTCTGATAGTTTGTCATCTTCATACTAAATATGCATATTCGAACTTTAACCTCGCCGTATTCGATTTTATTGAACAATTTAAGCCTCAAATATCCTTAAACTATAAATCCATTCTTCTAGGCAAAGAAAAATGACAAAAAACTACTTATCCATTACACAATATCAACTTTTTCATGTTTTATCGTAACTTTTAGCACGCATTTATACTTTTTGGAAAACATACTGCCCTTGGCTTGAGCTTATCGGCTTTGACCATACGTTCCCTCTTTTTTGTTTATTAACATTACGATACGTACAGGTAAACAGAAGTCCAATTACCTGTTCTGCCACCTCCGCATTATCAGAAATTATCCTTCACATAATTTGAAAACTCATCGCAATGTTGGAAGTAGTGTAGGGAAACACGACGCAATCTCCAGGCCCGTTCCTCCCTTGCTCTCCTACGCGCCATGCGTTGAGTCTAGCTGCGGGCGAACGAACTTCCATTAGGAGAAGCGGAAAGAACGCAATTAAGGGAGAGAAGCAAGGATTTCTACAAACCACATACTTGAAAATTTTTAATTACCTAAGCTTTTCCACGTTCTACGAGAGAATAAATGACTTGTACATCCCCACGAAGATATTAGGGAGAACTCTAAGAATTTTGCAATAAGTGCAAAATAGAATTCACGGAATATTCAGTGCAATCAACTGAACAAAAAGGTGGCCGTGACAAACAAACGTTTTTCTTAAGCTCACTGGCGTCCGCTTGCAAATACTATTTCTCTCCATGTGAAATTTTGGAGCTTCGCCCAAGGCGGGATTAATATCTTTAAAAGTTCTAAGTAACCATGACTAAACTGCCCCCCCCCCAAAAAAAAGTTGAAGTATTGAACATGCCCAAATCAATATGAAAATAAAAGTAGTACTTTTCAATTTGCACAGTGTTTAAATAATAAATACTATATATATACATATATAAAGTATTTTATAATAATTTTGTCCATAGTTCTATTGGGAACGCTTTTTAAAAAAATGCATTAGGTAACCATATTTTAAAATCAAAATAAATTTAATTTATTATTAAATATTATTTGTAAACGAAAATACATCTTGTTGGGTAAAAGTGGGAGGCCCTCGTCCAGCGGGCGTCCCAAGCGCGAGCTTTGTTTGCGGACGCATTAAATCACCCCTGTGCTGGCCGTACGGCGCTCTCGCCCCGCGTGCGGCCAGCCATGTTTTCGCAGCACGACAGGATGATCTCCGACGCGCCGCGCCGGCCGCGCACCCGCGCGGAGGAGCGAACAAGCTGCGGTGGCCGAGCGAGGGCTCTCGGCGCGCGGCGGCGTTATTGAGTCACCCGGCGCCCCCGGCGTCGCCCTCCCTTCCGCGCCCCGCCCCGGCACGGGGGCGCGAGCGAGGCGGTTAAAGCCGCGCAGCGAAAGCACCTTCCCGCGCGCGGGATGCAAATCAGCGCGCGCTGCGCCGTTCGCCTAACCGCAACGGGACCTCCACTCGGCGACCGGCGACCTCCCGCTGCATGCCCAAATCGCACCCCGGAAACCTGCAGAGCGTTTCAAAAAATACAACTTTTGGGACTTTCCGCCCCCGCACAACTATCATCTCTTTTAGTTGTGCCACAAAGAGAGTCGTCTGCTCATAAAGAGTGAAGTCAACATCAGTACTTTCGCTTTTCATATTTATTATGTACTTTACAGCTGTGTTTTAAAGGAACCTATTCCATTGCTAGGAAATGGATAAATTCGCTTGTAATAAAATACAAAACACTGGACGTCTTAGTACTGGCATTTCAAAGAAAGCATCAACCCAACATTAATTATTAACTCATTAACCTATCTAAGGCGAAACTCCCTAGTCTCTACCCGATTCTGATGAGAATCTGTGAAAACAAACCAGAAGTTCGAGGTTCCTCTTCCTTACATTGACACGCAATACGAGAAGGTATTCGTCCGTACAATATGATGCCTAAACAAGTTCACTAAAAGTTATTGTAGGTGCACGAATGATACCTGTAACGCCAGCATCCTTCCTATTTTACTTAGCATAACTCAAAGAAGGATAATAAATGATTTCCAGTGTACAAACAAAATATGCCGGTCCGGTTGGCCGAGATCGTTAAGGCAGTAGTGCCGTGGCGCTCTCGAACCAAGGATCGCGGATTCGAGTCCCCACTCCGGCACAATTGTATTGTGTTCATCCTTTCACCCTCTATCATCATCATATCGTGTCATCCTCATAGTTGCCATACCGTTACTCTCAACAGTAGTCGCTAATGACCTAGAAGTTGATGCGACCTTAAATTAAAAAAAACTATGCAAGCATTGTTTGCAAAACTTAATTAGCCGGGACAATTTAACAGGTTTTCATGTGCGATTTGTCTTTACATAAGTATTAATTTGAAGTATGAGATTAACACATGAGATCTAACACGATATTTCTGTTCAAAATTATTTTATTGTCTTTTTTTAATTTATATAGTAATAGTTTCCTTTAAATCATCTTCAATTGTTTTGGTCCTTATCTTTTTCATTTGATAACAGCAAATTTCTCGAGCAAAATGACAACTTGTGTACCATCCCCTCTTTTCTCTTTATCGCAGCTTGTTAAAGGATACAGCATTGAGAAGGAAAGGGTAATATATCTTCAAAAACGAACTGCTAAATTATTTGACTTATAAACACGCAAGGATTTTCACATTTTCTTTTCATTCCATCTCCGTCAATCAGAAAACTCATCTTCAACATACCTTTCTTTCGTTTTTGTTATTTCACAGTTAATTTCAAATTGCACATTACATTTAATATAGAAATATCTGCAATGCAATTTTTATTCTCGAGTGATATTAACAGATATATTGTCAAGATCAGCTCCATCACACAGATAATAAAATTACAAAAAGATATTCCCTTGTAAACCGAGAGTTTTTGATGCACATTTCCATCGTAAGATATATTTAAGGCTCAAGAAAAATGTTACGTAAAGAAAACAAGTTCGAATTGAAATTTCAATTACTTCAGAATAAATAATTTAACTACAATGAATATATCTCAGGCAGAATATGAATCAGTGGTTGACTCCACTACGCATAACATTTTAAAGCAGTAATTAAATGTTCCATATAATGTTCAGTCTTTAAAAATAATACATGCCTCACTACAAAATAATGATCTGGAAAAACTCTCTGTATTCTCCAGATCAGAATGTGAATGAGAGTATATTACTAGCAATTAATTGTTTTTCTTTAACTTTTATTTTTTTGGTAGGGCTTTTGCAACAGTAGCAAATTACCTTCCCTATCTCAATGGAACCAAACATTAGATATATACTTGCCGACTCCTTGGATCTGTCGTCTAAAGAACGCATTTCAATGCAACACATACCAAAGAGAAGGGAATAAATGCAGGCGAGTCCTCGGATCGTAGCGTTTGCGATCATCTCACACAGCCATCCAGGCCGGTTATCCTGGAGAATCACTCGTATTAACTATTCACGCATTTACAGCACATTTCATTCTTTTGACGTTTTATTGCATGATGCATTGCACCGATTTACTAGCATGCTACTCAATTCGCTCGCTGTCCTTCCGTCTATTACAAAACATGGCTAGTCCACACCCTTCAATCACGTCCCCGACCTGCGAAAGAAACGAAACTTCCACTTCCAAGCCGGGTTACAATGCACACACAACTTCGCAGAGCACATGTTTGTCTCACGACGTTTCTCCTGAAAGACACAACAGCGTCTAGCGGGTAAAACCTACTCCCCAAGACCGCATGTAATATTACCCAGGAACTCCAAAGTCACTCAAAAAAGAATAATCAAATTTTCAGTCGCCGGTGCCCGAGTCGACTGCTTCGCTCCTCGGCGGCGGCGGCGAGGCCACGCGACGCCACACGAGCTTCGCCGCAGATGACGCGGATCGGCTTCCAAGGCGACCTCCAAGGTGTCACCGCAAAGGTTACACGTGGATAGCAAAATATTCACTCAATTAGCTATTCTATCACAATAGGATTACTTTAAGTTTTATAAACTAAAGATCCATGTAAACTACGAATGACTTCAGATGTTGATCATATTGTTTTTGTTGTTCTCACTTTTACAAATATCTTACTGTCTGTTCGATCTTGCAATAAAATAATAAAAACGACACTCTAAACCGTTTCTTCTTAGAAAACTTGAAATTGTCATTATAACAGAGTATGATAATGTATCTATTTTTGACAATTTCAAACTAAAAAAACAAACCTTTTTAAACAATAGCACACATATTATCAGTCTATTGCCATTTTCGTTGGAACCACTAGGAATATGTGAATATGACCAGCAATGTGTTTAAGAAACAACGACCAATAGCATTAAAATATAAAACATGCAGCATTAACCCAACGAAAGGTAAACACGTCACCATCTTGATATAAGTGAAACCAACACTTGAAACAACACCACACATTCCATTGGATAAAACAGTCGTACATTTAATTCACACAATTTCCCTTATAAAAATAGTTTTCTCCCAGTTGAAAACAGTAAAATGCATGCACACTGATCTAGCACTCCTAAAAACCACATGGCATCTAAAAATCTAACCTCCCACCACTAAGGACCCAATCTAAACAACCCGAAGCGCAATCTCGGTCCACGCCATTCAGGCGCACATACCTATCTCCCGCATGCAACACGAGGAGGACGCCGCCGCCAGCGCCTCTGGGGCACAGCCATTGCCCGCGCGCTACTCGCAGGACGTTTCGCGAAGCATCCGCCATCGGCCTCTGCGGCGCGCCGCTCACCTGTCCGCCACCCGCCCTCCCAGCCGCCCCACGCGCCCCTCCCCCTCGCCCGCTCGGCAGTGCGGTGGCGCGAGTGGGTGCGGTTCTCGTCCCTCACTCCGATGCACTGCCACAGAGCAGAAGGTTGTGCTGCAGCAGCTATGCGAAGCTTTCCAACTATTCGCAACCTCACTCACTGCGCGTGTTCTGCTTTCCAGTTATTTTTTACGTTTTTTTCCTTTCTTTACGCTTTACGTGCATGTGTTCATGAGGGACTGTTCGTGTGGAATGGAATGAAATCTTAAAGTTTTAATTAAGAATGACTTGTTTGAAATACAAATTTCGCAACGAGTATTTTAAATCTCTATCAAACTATTTTATTAATTTAATAATTTCACGGGAACAGTTCCGATTACGTGTTCAAAAGTAAATCATGGAGAAAATCTGTAAGACTGAAATGTCCACTAAAAGACAATACAAAGATGCATTTTCGCTCAAAAAACTTCCAAGAGGGTGCAGGGAAAAGTGATGCACTAGGACTAATAATATTTGTAAGTTATTGAACTTATTTTTATTAACTTAGTTACTAAATTAAGTTATGAACATAATCACTCGGTCCTAAACAAGTACTATTACATAATTACACATTTTCTCTAACTTGATGCTATTCGTCAGAAAATGCACTCTTTCACAGAATGAAGCTTGAAATAGTTTGCACAGTAATCATTTCATTAAAATCTCCGTAAACCATTTTATATCTCTTTCATTGTTATACATTCGTTGCACGTAGTGGCTTCTAACACTAAAGAATCAACGAAACATGAAATACTTATTGGGAAAATTATTTTTAACTACTTAAAACGACAACTGCTGTTATTCAGATATAAAATCTCCCGTCTAGTACCAATGGCCCATCTGAAGAATATAAAAACGTTTATATGCGTAACGTTTGAATGAGCAACAAAACTCCAACCCCCATATTCTCGAATTATCACTCATTTCTCTGTTTCTACACACCATTGCGCCTTCGCGGCCGAAATGACGCAGCGCCCAGCATCGGATCAAGCCAACTAGACGAGAACCGTGAACCGGAGAACCAAGCAATAAGCCAGGTAGAATCTTCGGCACGTGGGGTGCGCACGGTAGGGTTAGGGTTGATACATTGAAAACAGCTTACCTGAAACAAAAAGAAAATATTTTAGACAACGATTCGTTAAACAAAATATTCTAATGACAAGATGACCTACTAAACAAAGCAGGGTACAAATAACATATCTAAAGGGCAACAATCTGTGCTTATCTAAAGAGAAATATACAAAACTAGCTTTACTACGCCTCACTTGCACCTACGATAACCATTTTGGAGGAACGATGCACCTACTAATAACCATTTTGCAGGAAAATATATTCGGAGAAAAGGACAGACATATCCGAATGCGCGCCAATTTTTGCTTAATACCTGGGCTCGGATTAATGATGATCTTAAAATTCTTTGAAAATGACTTATATGACGACAAAACTAATAGGGAAATGACGTACAAAATGACTTAAAATAATGGGGACGTCACCTAATTAAAAACAACAAAAAATTTGTATGTTTATTTATTTAATGAAATTACAATTATAAATACATTTCTTATATAAAATTATATTTAATATGACGTCTTTATTTTAGGAGGAAATTTAATCCCTAGCTCCGATCTTCCAACCGTCAGTTTGAAAGATCGAGGAAGTTACAGAAGATCCGCGTAAATTTGAGAGTCCGAAAAACAGAGTTCACCGCAGTAGTGAATTTCGTCATGAACTGATGATACAATAAAAACTTCGTTTCAGTGTGTCATTGTAAATTCATGAAATATTCATTAACAAAAAACACGAAAAGGAAACAAAATCCGTAAAAGTGACACAAATGACCCAAAGGTCTAAACAACCATCTAAAAATTGGGAATGGGGGAAAAAGACCCAATAATTATGCATTTCTATCACTTATATTTCGTAATAAACATTCATTTACAAGTTAGCTACGTCTAGAATTCACCAATGAAAAGATGAGATATCATCAGAATTCGAGCCCTGTTGACTACAAAGAATTCCTTCTGAGCTATTGAGAAGCAACTGAGGTGAACATCACGAATATTCGCTTTCATTGTTTGGATTGAAATAGTTTTGAAAACATTACTTAAGGAGAGGCAATTATTTACCTAGTAAGAGAGATAATAAAGAAAAATATTTCTTATGAAACGAAATCAAATTATACAGCATTTTATTGGATTAATACAAAAATGTTTTCGACTAATAAAATTACTTTTATTTTTAAATAAATCGTCCAAATTAGAAGTTCAAATTGTATTTCAACAAACCACAAAAACTCCTTCTTTTAACTACCATCAAGCAACACACGAATAGGAGACAAGCCGATCCGGGTAGCCCAAATCGCTCAGGCAGTAGGGCCCTGGCGGTCTCGGACGAAAGATCGCATATTCGAGTCCCGCCCCGGGCAGGTTTGTGTCTGTGTATGTCTCTGTATATTTGTGACTGCCCATTTCATCCTTCATCATTATATTTCTCCTCATCCCCCAGTCTAACAACCCTGGGTGTAAAATCAGATTCAGCACAAACATGCTGATCCCCCGAAAAGTCAACCTACCCTCGATAGATACGACTGAATGCCAGAGGGTTGCACGTTCGCGCGGCCCAAAGATGGCCAATTCGGCGACAGAAAAACGTGGTTATTGTTCGAATACACCGGAAATAGGCGGTGGCGCAGTATTGTGACTGGATTGTGTGTTTCCGGATTCACAGAAATCACGCTGTTTTCAAAACCATTGATTGCCATTTCAGCCGAGTCTGCGTATGTAAAAACTCTATTACGTCTATTTTTCTCTTTACTGCGTACTGCCGAGCACACAGTTTCGCAACTCACGCAAACACCTGCGTCAAATTCTATCGTGATTTTTTTGTGGCGTAGGTCGTCCAATCGCTGTCCAGTCGTATGGATGTTCGAATGAAGCGAGCTCGGAAACTGTCCCAGAGGAGCCACTGAGAAGAGTTCACTATCGTTCTTTGAGGCAGCCTTCAGTCGATCGCTGATTGAATCGAGCCCCTAAGAGACGTAGCCGTTTCGCGTCTGTTCCTCCGTCAACAATACGGCGAGGCTCCCAAGCCACCCGCCCCAACCCCTTCGCAGATATCTCACTCTTCCCCTTTTCTATTCACTTTATAGAGTTTTCCTGCAGTCCCACATCAAGACCATCGTGAGTCTCCTCGGAACTGAAGATACCATCTTTTAACATCAGAAAAAGGTTGCTCCTTGTGCAAGGCGTTTGAGTAAATAAGTGTTCAGAACCGAATAACTGAACGGTAAAAAATTAAGCACATACATACAGTAATCGAAAATGCATCGTCCCATAAACACTATTCGATGAAGAGCTCAACGATTGTTATTGTACTGTCCTATTCGGGTGAAGAAAACGTAATTGTTAACATCGTCCTCTCTTTTAATTCAGCCTTTCTCCGCTTGAAAGGAAGTATCTCAAGATTCACACAGCATTCTCCTTCTTCACCTTCTCCTCCGTCAGCCACTGCTAGAGCGCGTGCGTCAGACTTCCACGCGTAGCGCGAACGCACGAATCGTGCCCGGAATCCCCGTGAGTCAACATGCGCTCCCACTGTGAATTCACGAATGTATTGTCCTTTCCAAACAAGTCTTCGACCGATCTCCCACTCGACCAAACCGCGAGCGAAAACCTCGGACAAAGCATCCACCTCGTCCGCCACCTTTTCGCCCGCCGCAATTTTCACTTGGTGCCGCGTTTCTCCTGCCCCGCACGGCCGCGGCGGCATCCTCCTTGTCGTCGGCGCGGGCCTTCCTTCTACGGCCTGCTCGACGCCCTGGGCGCGAGGCGTGCTCGGAATCCCGGTGACTCAGGCTGCGCTCTCGCGGGCCGAGGTGCGCACTGGGCCGAATAATTGCTTCTCCGACACTAAACTATCTCCATGTTGAATGTGTGCAAGCATACCACCTTCTCGCGTCATATGTAAATACTTATACCGTACATTCCTGAAAATATTTCCAGGCCTTCAGGAACAAATATAAGGAAACCAAGATATCACCGGAAGATACGTTGAGGAAACCAAGTACAAGCCAACTTCGTTTCCTCAACGTACCTTTCAGCGTCAACTTGTGTTAAATATTAATACTTAAGCTATCCTGATATGTGTAGTTTGTATTTTAAAGTGACCGATAAATATCAAAATGAAATAACTGTAATAATACTAAAAGCAGGCGGAATGAACTGAGAAACGCTTGAGGCTCTCATCTCAAAATATCTAAATTACTGGAGAAAAGAGTAAAATACTGAATGAACAGCTTCTTAAAAACCAATACAAATGGCAAGTTGTTCATAAATTATACAAAGACATGGACAAAACAGTGAAGAAATTTATAGTTCTTTCTCAGACTAGGCAAGATACACTACAAAAATGATAACGCCTAAAACTTGTATTAGCAATAATATTGTAGATAGATGGCAAGTTTTAAGTAATAATAAGAATGATACTACTACTACTACTACCACTACTACCACTACTACTACTACTACTACTACTACTACTACTACTACTACTACTACTACTACTACTACTACTACTAATAATAATATTAACAATAATAATAAAAAAGTGGGGAGACAAACCACTCCCTGTTAAAGAAGTCGTGGAGATGAAAACAACTCCATGGACAGTAAGAATACGAAGAATAAAAAGAATGAACAAGGTGCAGATCAATAAAGATCAATCATAGGGGCAGAATGAAGCCACAATCGGAAGCAGTTGTCTTAGCTGCCCAAGATCATGCGTTGAGAACACATTATGATAAAGGTCTCAAAATTTCCCGAGATGATAAACGCAACACCAGCCACGAACAAAAAGAGACAAGCTGAGGCAATTGATCAAATTGCCTCAGCTTGTCCAATTCTAGCAAAGATCAAATACTTGAAACGACACGACAGGTTTGCGGTTACTTCAAACTGTTCAATGTAACATTACCAGACTTTCACGATTTTTGAAGATTTATGTCTGCTGAAATGCTCGCTTAGTGTGCGTGTGAATTTGCCATTGAGGCCCATTGTGCGGCGTGTCAAGTCGCGGGGCGGGCGGGCGGGGCGGAGTGCCGTTCGCCGCGGGCGTGCGTGCGTGCGTGCGGGCGTGCGTGCGGCGTGCGTCAGTGCGCCGGGAGTCCGGATATCCCGTGCGCTCGATCACACCTGGCGCGCGCGCGCCTCTTTGCGTGAGCGCCGCCGCGTGCGTGCGTGCGTGGTGCGCGCGCGCGCGCCGGAAGCCACAGGCCGCCGAGGCGGTGCCGCCTCCAGCACGACCGGCGCGGCAAGCACGCGCGCGCCGGGGTGTCACGAACATTACGCTCCGCTGGCTCGCCATTTCTTTCAAGAAAAGGAAAGGGTGTTGGATAGAGACGTGCTTTGCGGTGCAAAAAGTATAATAAAAAAAATAAAACATAATAAAATAAAATATAATAAAATAAAATATAATAAAATAAAATATAATAAAATAAACTAAACAAAATAAAATGAAATAAAAAGGAAGTAGTAGGCCATGTACGTATGGTGGTAGTGTACTTTACACACAACGGGTGGTGCCTCGCGCTCTAACAATGAAACATGTTGAATCCGAAACGAACTGACACCAAAAACAGTGCCTGCCTTTTAAAAGACAAGTTACTCACGAAGTACTTGTGCACAGAAGAGTAGATATTTTTGAACTGGGAACTATCGATCAGGTACAGCCGGTACTAGAACTCTCGTCCAGAAAGCTTCCGAATTCTACAAAGCGATTTCACACGAAAATCCGCCACTGAATCTCTAACCACAGGATCTCGGAGGCAAAGACGCTGCCGCAGAAACGGATGTAATCAGTGAGCCTCCGACGGAACTTAACGCTCCGCGGAACACTTTGGGATCAGAGCACACATGCGATAAAAAGTGTGAGTGTACGTGTGTGTGTGTGCGGGTGATCGTGTTTCAGTCTATCATGACAATTCATTTTTCTACCTTTAAAATCAATATTTTGTAGCTGAAAATAATAAATAATATAAATTTAACATAAGTATTTACTTCACTTTTTGTAATATAATTTAATTAGTATTAAAAATATTAATTCCAAAACCATTAACAATAAATCAAAGATTTACCAACTAAAAACACAGCATTAATGTTTCATTTCCGAATAAACCGTGTAGCCAAGCTCAATGAATTGGAAAAGAAAACACACTTTCGTGACAGTTTTTTCGGCTTGCAGAGGGACGGAGAAACGCTCTCCACATCCTGCCGGAGACGGCATTTAAACAAAAACGAAAACGGCATAGCATTCAGACGGCCCACCCTTCGCGTGCTGGGAAGCACTGAGCAGGAGAGGCCGTTCCGTCGGCGAGAGGGCGGGGCGGGAGCCTCGAAAGGCGCACCCTCCACAGGCAAGTGCATGTGCAGCAGCTGTGCGGCTGTAACGCCGAGACACGCCCACTTCATTCGCTGCGCTTGTTTTGCAATCGTGGGATAGTTTAATCATCCTTAACAGTCGTGTCGAAACGTTTCATGTTCGCGTGGTTTCCACTTCATCGCATGCGCATCTCTAATGTCTCAGTGCTTCCTGCAAAATTATCATTTATATGACCGAAATGTTAGGAACACGGAAGATGACGTGTTGGAGGACACGAATACTTCAATCATTTCAATGGATATTACATGTCATTCGGAAAGGGCAACGTCAACTACAACGCGAGGGTGTTATTCGATTGGAAATGAGTTAAAGAATTGGACGGACCAATAAAAAGAGAGTGGCATGTTGAACTTTCTAAATTAAGAAGTTTCTCCATTTCATGCATTGATTTGGCCAATTTACCCATAGATCGGAAATATTTACGAAAATAAGCTATTATCGTCAATGAATTTGGTTTAAAAGATCACAAATTCTCAAGACCAAATTCTCATCAGACAATTTCTCACAAATTGTAGAAGGAGAGAAGACGTAATTGAATTCTGGTGAATAGCAAACTGAGTTAAAGGACTCGCTTCGTGAATGCTCAAGTGCTGTTGGGTGCAACTGCACGGTAGAGAGCACAAAGAGCGGCGCGGGCGTGTAAAAATAACGACCGGAAAAGCAAATGTACTTCGCAAAGCCCTCCCTCGAATGCGAAACGGCTAATTGAAGGTCGACGAGGGCGGAGGCGGGATGGTCTGCAAGTGTATCAAAGAGGCTCTCGAATTCTCGTTAGTGACTCAAGAGGGGTGGGGGTGGAAGGCAAGGTTACGAAATAAAATGAGGTTAAAATTCAGGATTATTCTATGTGTGCAAGGTGACTTTAAAACAGTATGATAATGTAACTTTTTGATTTCAAATCTTTTCACTGCAATGTAATCTGTTGGTTGCCTAACTATTTGCTCACATGGTTATTGTCACACGAATATCCATTTTAGAAATGTATTGTACCCCGATAATTTCTTCTGCACTGTTATTGCCTACCAATTTCTTAATGATAACGTTCGCATCTGTCACTACTATATCTTATCATTGTGTGGCACAGAGGCACTGACAGCAAACCATTGTTTCCTCTGTCGAAAAAGAGTAACGATGCCTTTTAATTTTCTTACGAGACATTAATGTGATATCCTTATCCGGAGCTCAAGGCAGAGGATGGTGTGTGGGTCAAAAGCTCTCGAACTAATTAACGACAGAGGAAACGATCGTGAAATGAAAACTGATACGATCGCAAATGTCCGTCCCATCTTTGCACTGTGCTTGTCAACACACAGACTACGAAACGCGTGTGCATCCTGAGGAAGAGGCAAGCACAAAACTGGTCAGTGAGAATGTTTCATTATATTCTAATTGTAAAATAAACGTACAATGATTGGGATATGATTTTACTGGAGGTCTTGAAATATTTATTGTGTTTTATATCTTCTATGAAACTTTGATATTTTTTTATTTCTCGATTCAAAACCCCTCAAATCATGAACTATCGATGGTATTCTTTGCATAATAGCATTAATTAACCGCAAGAGCTGTAACGTCGTTATAAAGGAAGAAATATATCTAGGCGTATTGCGATTTCTAACATTCAACCAATTTGACAACACAAAAAAATAAAAAAGTAATAGAAAGTGGAGTATACACATTTAGTTCGTTTATTCAGTACCAATAATATCTGACCACTTTAATCGTTTTCATTAGTGGGAGTTCACTATTCCTCTAAACAAAGAGCGAAGTTTAGTCTTGTAAAACACACATGAGACGCAATAACCACGCGCGGTGACTAACACTAGTGATGACCACGTGTTTGTAGAAGGATTGATATTATTGCTGTACGTTGATGACGCGAATCGAATTCACACATTTTACAGATAGCACATTAACCCCATTCTCAGATACTTAAGACCCCTTAATTTTCACATGTGATATACTATCACTTAATTCCTTCACTTCATCGTCAGCATCTTCAACTACAACTCGTTAACCTCACGGTGTATCAAAACCGAAGCAAGGGCAACGTTATTCACACACTATTCCTCTTAACAAAGCGCGAAGCTTTGCCTTATACACAAGCACCAGACGTTAATGTGGCGTTCTCCATCCGCAGCACAAGTCTGCGAGGGCGGTGGCCCGACCGAGAGCAGCACAGCTAATTGGCCCAGGCGTCATTAGCGCCGCCGCATTCGTTAGCGGAGGGCGCCCCGCTCGCAAGGAAGCAGGCAGCGCCTGACCCAGACGCGGAGCCAAGGGCAGTCCTTCCCTTCCACATGATTTTGAAAATAATTTAAATAAAACGATTTTCTAAAGTAGCGCATGAGGATTAGGGGGGGGGGCTAATGGGGCTTCACCCCAAAAGCCAATGGCATATTAAAAATTACGTGTACTTATTTTCTATACTAACGAAGGTCATACAACATGTCGAACGTTAACGTCATAAATATTAACTACAAGAAAGCATATACAAATACATTTCATATTCTGCGTAAATGAAAAATTCTTTATAAGAAAACATCAAATCGTCTGGACTGTCACCCCCGCACTCCTGAGAAAAAGCCTGGACGCGCCTCTGATTATCGAGATGGACTCGAGTGAACGTTCCGCACTTCGCAAATCATCATCTTAAAAGTGAAAACACTTTCATACTGGAACCCAACTTCAAGTTCCTGAGAACCTTCCCTACGAAATGGGAGCATCCTCCAAAACCGAAACAGAAAGCTGGAAAGGCAAATTTGAACGTTAGGACATATGAAACACAATTCGTCTCTCTTCTGGAGCACGCCCACCTGGTGAATGACTGAATATGGGATGAGTGCATCTTACCGTGGTCTTCCTCGGGGTTGCAGAGGACCCCGAGAAAGGCAAAATAAGGGGGTCTAAACGTCGTGAGCACGGCCTTCGAGGCGGCGCCTCGCCGACAGCCAAGATCATTCGCATAGTAATGCCAGTAGGCCGCGAACGTCTTCCACATCACGTGAACCTGCTTTTAGGCGTCTAGGACACGTTCTCGAGCTATGCAGGATGATAACTGGTGTTGCGGGATGCATATGCGCCTGCTGTTTTCCTTAAATCATAATTGCGAACTTATATCTTCTTGTCTTAAATCTCTTATTATGCAGGACCAAGAGCAAAACATTTCTGAATCTGCACTGAGTCGTAAGAGACAATACGAGAACTTTCGATTCGGCAATTTATAAAAAAAACAAACATGAATGACTATGGTTACGAGTTCCAAAATGCACTTTTCTCTTTTCCGAGTCTTCGTTTATGGAGCTCATGCTAATACACGATTTCAGGTCAGAAAACTCCGTGAAATTTTAAGAATAGTAATGCCATCTAATTTTGCTAAATTTAGCTAAACATTTCCAAGAGAAGAGTTAAGAGAATATCTGGAATTATATAAAATGATGAAGAGAAATTGCATACAAACTTTCAGTTCTTTACTCAAGAAGAGAATTCAGAACTTTGTCAGACGCAAATCAACGTCATTGTATGATTTTAAACAATCTGAAGTCATCATTTTAGAAGCTGTAAAACTCCTTAGAATTGCAGTAAATTTCCCAACAACTGGAGAATCAGAACGATTTTTCTCAGCTATGATACGAATAAAAAGTTTTCTTTGAAGTACCGTGGGAAAAGAATGATTGACTGCTCTGAGACTTATCTACAGGAAAGGTAGATCTCAATAATATAACAAAACTTAAGGAAAAGGTTTTAAGGATAAATCAATTTGCAACGCAAAAACCTCGTCATGTGGAGCCCATCTATAAGTAATTAAGGTAATTCATTTTATATTTTTGCATGCAGCCCCTCCATTAATTAAAGGCACCAGCCGCCACAGATTTAGATTTTTAAAAACGACGCAACCAATGGGTCTATTTTATTCATTTGCACTACATCAATTAAAGAGCAGTGAGGTAAGTTGTCGAAGGCTCCTTGATAATCACTTACGATGTATATAACGTCTCTCTTAATTTCTTTGCATGTCCACAGACTGCCGCATCTTTAACAAGCTGTTCCTTGATCCCCTCTTACAACCTTTTTGCTCTTCAGCCAGGAGGTGTTTGTCATCAAGATTCCGATAGATCTTATATGTTTTTATTGAAGTTAGTAGTTGGTATAAAGTTGGTAAGCAGGTGTATAGTTCTTGGGATCAGGGCTGGATATTATTATTATTATTATTATTATTATTATTATTGTTATTATTATTATTATTATTATTATTATTATTATAGTTCTTATTATTGAATACTTGCCTATCTGGCGCCTCTAACGGTTGGCCGGCCTCGCAAGCGCGCAGCCAAAACATTGCGGCATTAGACTCCTCCCCTTCGAACAATGGGCGCTTTGTGCATCTCCTCTGCAGATCGAGTTCGTCGATAGCGCACTGAAATTCTGCGCAAACTGCTCGGACGGCGAGCGCCTTGAAATACGTGTACGATCACGCGATTAACGGAGAGGGGGCAAGTAATCCATGAATGCATTTACGCTTCTAGCACAAGAGCATTGAGTTTACAATAATGAAGAGTACATTATTCTGCGACCTAATTAAGGTTCTGGGCAACATTACTGTAATGTATTTACAAAGGTTGCAATACAAGGTCAGTATTAAACTTTGTCGTTCGAACTAGGTCAAAAAGTCACAGTTGCACGAACATTCGGAACTTTGTCGGCAACAACTGCCAAATTGTTAACCTATATCGTGAATCAGATATTCCAAGAAAGTAGAATGTTTTGAGGAATCTTTACATCCTATAATTTGACAATTTATACCGCTCTCAAAGATCTCCTAAGAAACAATTTATTAAAGGCTTCATTTGTTATGGTATATGAAGAATTCCAGACGGCTGCCGAAAATGTCTTGGAATTAATCGTCTTTGAAATTAAAGATAGCATTGGAATCAATTCACACATAAAGCATGTTCATTTTTGAAATCGAAAATAAATCAATGTCTTATTTCCACAATCACATAAACTTACCATTACGTCACGTGCGAACTGTTTTTTAACGTTCTCTGCAATACTATACTGTCAATATAATTTCATATCAAAATGCCCTGTCATGTTGTCACATATCCTGTTAGGCAGGATAAATTACTATCCATAGTTGTCAGAACTTGCGTGGAATTCATATTTCACGATTATCATAATTCGACATACAGTGCATTTTCAATATGACACAATTTTTAAGTATCAATTCATAAATGTATTTTTTTCTTTCCGAGTTTTGCTTCGTTTTCCCAGGTAGACATTTTTCTCCTGTTCAAATGATAGATCTGTTGTCCCCTACTGAAACTCCAGACCACTGATTGGAGGCTCTGCACGTTCAATCACGCCGCAACAACCAATACGTCTCATTACAACTCCCAAAGCGTCTACGCCAGTCAGCCGCCTCAGGCTGAGCCCCTCCCTGACTTCAATCAGCAGCACCCACAACAGCGCCTCCTCTCTTGCCCCCACTCTGCCGGGTCTCAGCCCCCCCCCCCCTCCACCAACAAGCTGCAACCGCTTCCCAGTGCCGAAATGCAAGCAACGCACCACATTACTGCGATTTAGAAAGCAGTAATACAGAGTAATGGAACATTCATACATAAGAACTAAAACAACGTAACAAATAGCTTCTTCGCCGGTCCGGACGGCAGAGATCGCTAAGGCAGTGCTGTAGCGGTCTCAGACCGAAGGATCGCGTGTTCGAGTCCCGCCTCGGGTATGGTTGTATTGTGTTCGTCCTTTCATATCCCTATCACCATCATATCGTGTCATCCCCATAGTTACCATACCGGTACGCAATAGTGGTCGCTAATGACCTAGTAGTTGATGCGACCTTAAATAAAATTTTAAAAAACCTAGCTTCATTTTTTTTGAGAATTATATTTCATTGTTCTAGGATGTTTGTACAGCCGAAGCCGATTGCCGCCGGATCTCGAATCATCTCAACTTCGTCCTGAGCGTCGGTTACGCTCCTTTCACCGTTCTAACAACCGTTTGATGGGTAGTGATTCACATCCATCTTTTATCGTTTCAGCTGACAAATGTTCGCGTGAAATTTAAGGAATATTTTTCCTTTCTACACATAATGAAACACTATAAAATAAGTAATTCTACATTTACTTTCCCGTACCAGTGTTACAGAGTATGTAATGCTGCAAATAATAGATTCCGAAATCGTTCTTTGAACAACGTCTGTTTCTCAGTTTGAACAATACTACCGTCTAAATCATACAAAGAATTGTTTTCAAAAACGGATATAGTCTGATCAAACTGACTAAACTCGAAGCTTTGCAAATTTGAAACGCGATTTTTAATTTTTGAGAGAACTTTAAAAACGAAAAAAAAAAAAAAAAAAAAAAAAACGAAATATATTTTCAAATGTTTCTTAAAAATAGTTGCATTTTTCCCCATTTCGTGTTTGCTCTGAGGTCAGTATGTTTATAAAGATGTTAAAAGTGAAATTTTCATGCACAAATTTAAAATTTCGATAATTGCAATATATAACAAAATAGTTACGGATCCGTTTTCCTCCATTATTGAATATAGCAATTACGCGAAAGTATGCTATGTTACAGCGCCTCTACTTCTGACATACAGTATGCTATAAGCTGCAAAGGATTGCCGTTGTAACAAAATTATTTTCCGTTATTTTATTATCAACAGCCTCATATAGAGGATTCATTATCTCATTTCAAAAATTAATTTTAATGTAATAATAAGATATATTTTCCTTTCTAAAAAACCGGCGTGAAAAACCGGCGTACTTTTGACAAAAAAAAAAAGTATTACATGGCCCTGGTAACGAAAAAGTAGAAAAGCACAGATGCTTAATTTAGGAAAAAATTCTCTAACACGTGATGTAGCTTAAATCCATGTTTTTTGAGCCCTTGATACCGAAAAATCGATTGACGGCAACACGTCTGTGCGTCTATGAACAACGCTAGCGGCTAAAACGTGCAACTGATTTTCTCCAAAATTGAAATTCCTCAATTGATCTGGCTGATGTCGAGGGTCCTTGAATTTGACGCGATATTTTTATTTTGGGGGTACATGACCTGAATAAAACCCCTGGGACATTTTCAAAATTTTTAAAAAACGGCGCCATCGATTTTGATTAAATTTTGTTGTTGGATAGGCCGAAGGACGTTTAAGAGAATGGCTCAGGTCTCATGCTGCTTAAATATTCTGATTTATTTGAAAATTGAAAAAATTCAAAATATTATAGTGCGTCTTACTACAACTAAAATATTAAAGGTTAAGATTTTTCCCTTATTTCAAAATTTATTGTTAAGGAACAGACTTTATTATGGTCATGTACAATTGTTCAAAGATTTGAGTATTTTTCGCGTAATGTTGCATGAAATATAGTCCATTTTTAATTTTTATTGAAACAATATTTTCTCTCTCCTGTGACGACTTCTAATGACGACTGCTTTTCGTTCGCGGAAATAAAAGCGAATACTTTCATTTACTAGTCGATTTATTTGTTTTCCAACGCTATCAGTATCGTATTATTTAATAACTTTTAAATATTTTACTTAGTATCATTCTGCCTATTTTTTGCACCAAATGTTCCTCAATTTCAAATGAGTTTTACAAAAAAATAATTCCAAGAAAAATTGTGGTATATATAGAATTACATAACCATTACTAACGGCGAGAAAGTAAGTGCTCTTTTAGCACCACTAGTTAAAGAATATCACATGTTCTGACTCATCATAAAAAGGAATAATTGCAAATTATAGCTCTGTAAATTCTCTACAGTTACTCAATATTTCAATATTTTATCTTATAATTTGCACCTGATAGCTCAATATAAATAAAGCAGGGATTTAATAGTTTCAGTTATATCAGTTTTCGTATTTTTCTATTTTGTTTTTAGTTTATGTTTATTAGAAAACAAAATTGTAAGAATAATATTATTACCTATTGTAATTTGAACATTGAACGAATTACGATTTTAACTAAAAATAATGAGTTTATAAACAAAATAAACAAATATTATTTGGAAAGTTTTAAACTTAACGTTACGATCGTCATTAAAAGAAGGAGCTACCCAGTGGTTTTGATGTACGCAGTAGATGTTAGAAACAATCCATTTAGTTCTACATGGCAAAGTCCAAATTTACCATCGCCCTCAACGGCGTAATATTTGACACTCGGGTCGCCTGGTTTAACGTCACCAGATGCTAAAATTCTGCCCTCCACGCCTACGTCAGGTTTGCTGTATGATTCTTCAATGAAGGTAGATTGTTTATCATCTGTTTATCATTCCGTACAGCAAGATTCGGAAAAATGCAGAAATGCGTGTCAGAACTTTCAGAATCTCTATAGATAACAGAATCATCATCTCAATCAAGTAACGATGATCCATCTTACAAAGTACAGGCTAAACTAATGTGGAAATAGAATTAATTGAAATGCCAAAGAAACGTTGCTTCACACTAATGTTCCTGCCAAATTTCGTACTCGTTTGGTGGGTAATGGCGTTTTATACGGAAAGAAAATCGTTGTTGCGAGATACTTCATTCGAAAACGGTTGTTTATTCAACATTTGGACAATTTCAGAGTATTTTCATACTCGTGCCAACTAGAGCAATAGGAGTTAGCGTTATTATTAAAAAGACTGTCACACCAAAGTAACGAAAGTATTCCGGATATTATACATAAACTCATATTATTTCTAGTTAAAATCCAAATTCGTTCAATATTGAAATTTCAATAGGAAATAATATTATTCCTACAATTATGCTTATCGTTATTTCCTTTTTCTACTGAACATGAAAGTAAAACGAAATAGACGAAGTTCGAAAACTAATAAAAAAAACTAATTTTAAAAAATAAAGAAGAAACTATGAAATCCCTGTTTTATCTTCAATTAGATTTCGGGTGTAAATTATAAGATAAATATTTGAAATTTTGGGAAACTGTAGAAAATTTACAGGACCACAATTTGTATTTGACCTTTTTGACGATCTGAGTCAAAACATTAATATTCTTAAAAAAAACGAAGGAAGAAAGTTATCTTCTTTGGCCCTTCTTTTTTGTTGGTTATGAGTCAAAATCGGATATAATCGCCTGAAAAAAATTCTCAAAACATCTCTATTATCTACAGAAAATTGCAAGAATGTTTAAAGTCAATATTAATAGGCAAAATGTGGTTAAAAAATTGAAATTGATATCTGAATCTAAAAAAAACCTGTTTTTTTCTATTTTTGGGAAGAACTTCGGGTAAATTGATCTAAATTCTGCCAAAACGTGTTATTTACACTTCAAATACGATTTTCAACATAAAGAAATTTTATCTCCGCGAGTCATTTTTGCATCTCTTATTCCGCTACCTCATTTCCTATTCATTTCTACGTAACATGGATTCAGGCGATGATTAATTTCGTCATTTGCATCTAAACTTAAATTTGTAATTATTTAAACAAGTTTTTACGCCCTTTTTGACCGGGCGTGAGATGCTGTCAGAGCGTGGAATCGAACGGCCCATCGCCGAGAAAGAGAATTTCGGCGGAGCGGCGGATTGCGGCGAAGGACGGAAACTGGGCCCGAGCACGCAACGGCAGGCAGGCATCTACGAGCGGCCGCGCCGCGCCGCGCGCTGCCACATCGATTTGCTGCAAGTTCACGAGATCAGGCATCGACGTCCAAGTGGGAATGCGTATCACGGACTCGGAAGTAGAACGACAAAAGTTGTTCAGATACGAGAATGCTGTGAGTTGAGTGAAAGCTCATATCCAATATACGCTGGGATTATCTCTGCTATGTTCACAACTAGAGATAAATAATGTTTATTCTGTTTGTATACTGTCTGATGTAAAATTGTCTGCAAACCTGCCGTAAAGGTTTAAAAAGTAGTTGTATATATACAATAAATTATACCATATCTTTGTCATTCTTCAATTTTTTTTTAGTAGAAATGCCGGCAGGTAGAATCTGTACAGGTAACAAATTTCAAGTTTTTATCTGGTGAAAGGTAACGGATTTTCACTCAATTATTTTGGCAGAAACATACGGGTAAATCGATAGGAATAACATATTATCCACACCATCATCTTTCATTTCATAATTGCCATATTATTAATTGCCAGTATTATTTCTTTCTGGTGCACTGTAGTCTACATTCACAGATGAGACACATACAAGAAGTAAGAATTATACTATGTAACTTTTTTGTTGAAACTAGTTCCTAGTTGCCTACTTCTATCCCAGACAAAGCTTTGTACATTGCAAATTGACTGGCAATATCCAAAACCCAAGTGAGCAGTTTCATCAACTTTGCTAAGGTAAAGTACAAAATGAAATCCGTACATATACTTTATGGTGTCACAAACATATATTCGTGACCTCATTCGCCAGAAAATCGCTCTTATCACAACTCAACGTTAATCCCACACAAGTCCCGTTTTGTGATCGTAGTGTTGGATAGCTCATTCCTCCCACATCAGCGAGCTTCTACTGCACAAAAGCTATTTCAGTCCGTAATAGCCATGAGGGTAACGGACTCCAGCATTCAGCATTGCCGCGGAATGCAGCCCTCCAACGGCTCTCATGCGCTCACAATGGCTGATCGTGCGGCACAGCGCGAAACCCGACATAGGAAGTAAAGATGCGCCCACCGTACAGAGGAATCCGCTCGTAATTTTCCTTGCTGATTGTTGCGAGCGCATTGCTCGACGGATTCTTAAAAATGCTAATTCTTTTTTACTACAAGAGATCATGCGTTTAGAACGTAATAGTGGGGATAGCTTTTCAATAATAAATTTTCAACTCCGCATCAATTATTAAGAATCACGAATCACATAAATATTGCATTTTAAAACAAACTTCATACAACAGTAAACTTTCTGCACATTTCTAAAGCTTGTGAGAAAGTGACATCCTTGCTTAACATACAAACTTACAGAAATGGGTACTCCCAACTGTTTAATTAATATCATCAATAGCTTCCTCCAGGAGAAAACATACTCAGCCACACTTGATAAAAATATTCACATATCCACATATTCAGCCCCCGCATTATCACAGCTAGATTACCTCAAGACTCATCACATTTCCCCTTAACTTTTCAACATATACACTGCCGACATCCCCACAACTTGACACACGCACATCGCTCAGTTCGCTGACGGCACCGTCATTTTTACGTTCAACCATTCAATTTATATACTCTGCAAACAAATTCAAGCTCTTATAAATAAAATTGACAACTGGTTTACCAATTCGAAAATCAAACTCAACCCAACAAAATCATTCGCCAATGTACTCCCCTTCAGAACATTATTATGATACCAGACGAAATTGGGAAAACCACATAACACTAAAGTCACAGCAGCCAAAATAAATCTAATTCAACCGAAGCCACTTCTAAACTCCAGTAGTAATCTCCCAGTAAACAATGCCATCGCCGTTTGTAAATCAATAATCAGACCCCTAATGCTTTATGCAAGTCCCAACTTGATCAATGCTTCAAAAACGAATATCAACAAATTACCGATCATTCAAAAAAAATTTTTCAGACGGGCCACTCATGTATCCTGATTCATCTCAAACGATCACCTCCACAAAGAAATCAATTCACCTCACACATAATTCACCATATTGCGCTCCTAGTTAACAACTTCTTCTCCAACAACCCATTACGAATTAGCCACCCCCTACCACGATTCATTCTTCAGCACATTCTCTGAATTAATCCCATAGAGGATGTGCGAGTTTCTTATTCATGTGTAATTAGCAGTAACTGTTATTAGACGTTAAGTTTAGTTTTAAATCTGGTGAACAATATGATGTACAGTAGTGTATAGATAATACTGAACTACTAGTTGAATATGGCGTCACCGACGCTCTAAACTGTTTTAAAAGTATTTTTATACGTTGAAAATCTTTGTAATGCATAGCTTTGTTCAAATAAGATCTTACAACCTCTGGCATTGGCAATGAATCGTAATAGCTGATAATGTTTTACGCCTCTTCAAAAGTTCCCAACAACAAATAGCCTTATATGTTAACTCCACACGAGATATTAATGGCTAAATTTGCAATTTCAAAATTGTAAATGTTGTAAAAAATACTTGCCGGTATGAAAGATGCTGAATAGTTAGAATTCAGTATAGCTAAATTTTTTTACAATTTTTTCCCTAATATGCACAAAAAAAGCACATAAAAATTATCTGTAAGCTGCTCTTCAGCGTTATTCTCTAATAAGATCATTTTCAATTAGTTCCGAAATTCCGTCGCGAAATCTTCCACAATTACATTTGATTCTTACTCAGATTACTCTTTGATCATTTGCCTTTATTACGAGGTCCATAAATTTAAGAAAAGCTGAGACTTCGCAAAGTAAGACTATCATGGGCTACTCGTTTTAAAAAATCATACAAACAGTAAAGAGTAAGTTTCAAGAAAAAGTTGCTGAGAAGTACAAGAAATTAAAGATGCTGAGAGTGAATAAACGATGTGCTACTTTGAAAGGCAAAAATTGTCACAAACTTGGGAACAAAACAAATTGTGAATTTGCGACTATTTTCATTTTACGTACTAGTTTCAGGAAAGAGGAGAGAAATGGAAATGGTATCTCTTACGCCATCTTACCACAAATTACGCGTACATTCTGCTTCGGAGCACTGCATAAACACCCACGTGGGAGGAATCCTCATTCAGCAAGAGAAGATTAATCATAAAAGGAAGGCAGATACGAGCTAATCAAAATTATTGTATCTGCCTTCAGCTATTTTACGGACAGCCGAAAATTTCATTTTATTTCTATCATGACAATCCAATATTTTGCGATGAAGGGGCATGTAACACTAATAGAAAAACATCAAAAACACTATACGACAGGTTTTCTTTAACTTCCTGGGTTGGAAATTTCTTAACGAAGAAATCAATATGAATAGCAAAAAAAGGTTAGATTTATTGTCTGGAACTACACAATTAATTTGAAGGAATAAAACTAGAAAAGATACACATTCGATTTTATGCGGTCTTCGCAATACCAGTTGGGTTATACGAAGTGAAACATGCACTATGACCGCCAAAAGCAGGAGAAGAATACGAACGGCTGAAGTGAGTTTCCTCAGAAGAATTCCTAACGTTTCCAAACTAAATCATGTGAAAATGAAGTGATCAGGGTCAGTCTTGAAGCTCGCAGTGTTTCTCGATAATATATCGAAGAGTAACGAAACCAATAGCTACACCACAAAGAGGAAGGGGGATGGTAAAAACCTAAAAAAATATAATGGCCTCATGAGAACAGAAATGTTGGGCGTTAAGGTGAAAGATGGCATCAAAAAGAGAGCTGAGAGGTTGCTGAAGTCCATTATTTAATTATCGTTTATTTGAAGACATTTGGTAGTTTCAAATGTACATGAAAGATGATAATATAAGTTAATTTTGTCTACATATCAAACTATTGGTGCTACAGAATGGCATAGACTTTCCCGTATTCGTTTTCTATTTCCTTTGGTCTATTCGGACTTACCACATACTCTTGCCAGCCGCCTTCTATCGCCGACCAAACACATTTTTTTTGTTGAAATTTTCTTAATTTTTCGGTTTCCGAATAGTAGAAAGGAATTATTATTTTAAGAATATTAAAGACCAGTAAAATTCGTACTAAATGGCAAATTTTCTTTGTAAAACTTGGAGTCGCTTTTAAGAAAATGGCGTTTAAACACTACTGTAAATTCCAAATTTAAAGCTCTTTTTCACAAAACATTTTTGAGTTTTTGAAGAACTTTATTTAAAGTCATTTGAAGCACATTAATTCACAAATACAAAAAAGCTTTCAAATTGCTGAAAATGTGCATATTAATGGTCATGTGTAAACTTTCAAAAAAGTTACTTATAATATTAAAAAATCCAAAATTAACTTAAGATCATATTAAGGAGTGCAATTATCACTATCCGTTCGAAAAGTTTGAAGAAACAAATTGGAACTATTTTAGAGAAAATAACGTTTGAGCGTTTCTGAAAATGCGGATTTTAAGCTAGTTTTTACAGAAACCGGTTGAGTTTTCGAGAAACTCTATGTGACATTATTTAAAGCACAATATAATGTGAACAAATCGCCGCTATTGTAAATACGAGCAACGTGAGAGACAAGTCAAATAAATTAAATTTTTGTAATTTTTGAAACAAAAGAATAGAGCAAACTGATGTTTATGCCATCTTCGAGTACGTTTAGCACTACCCCAACCAAAACTTTAAAGAAAAAAATTGGAGCCGTTTTTGAGAAAATCTTGTTTTTGTTATTTTTTTTAAATTGCAAATATAGCACGAAGACTAATAAAATTTCCAAAAAAATGTACATGAACTTAATAAAAGAAGTAATTATGGACAACAAAATTTCATATGGAGGAAAAATCTTTATCTTTAATTTTGTAGTTGAAGGAAGACACCGAAAAAAAGTTCAGACTTTTGATATTTTCGAAAATTCAGTGTTAACCGGATCAGACATATGCCACTATTTAAGTATATATTACTCCATTCTTAAAAAAAATATTTAAAGAAACAATTGGAGCTGTTTTTAAGAAAATTTTTAAAATGTCCCAGGGGCTTCACGAAATCCCAAAGCTTCGACTCGAGCCATGTGGATAGGTGTTTCTTCAATTCCAAAAAAATCCTACGCATGGTTTATGCGCTAGTAGCGTTCACAGACGGACGGACGGATGGACAGACGGACAGATTGACAGACACACAGACGGACGTTTTAAAAAGAATCACTTTTTCGTATGTTCTAGTTCATAAAATATCGAATTTAGTATATTGTTTAAACATTCGAAACACGTTAGTTTACAAAAAATGAGTGAATGGCCTTACACATGAAGTTTTAACAACAAAGTTATATACTTAATTTGAGATTTTTAAGATAATAATATTCTGATTATTTAAGTCAGGAAATTAAAGAAAATAACTTTTTCTGAATTGTCCATCACAATCCCTCTCTTGTTATTCAGATCATGAGGTATGAAATATTTTTATTTAAATGGATTTGGTGTATTAACGACATTAACAATCTTAGATAATTTGAATTGTTTCGTGTCGTCTTTAGAATTACATACAAATTCTCACGTGACATCTGGATGCTATCTTCTGCGAAACCTCTGGCGAACTTCTAATTTTTTTCCCCTGAGATTTCCGCGACTTCCCAATCGGTCCGCCAGTCACCGCCACAGGAGCGCACGCCTCCGCTTGGAGCGCCCTCGTCGACGCGCCGGTCCCCAGGGGCAAGCGCAGCTTCCGCCCCGTCTTCGTCTCTCTCCGCTCCGCCCATCCCCGCTTCGTCCCGCCTCGTTTCACTCCAACATGCCCTGCAATGCTCTATCCCGTTCCGCCCGGCTCGGCTCCGCCCCCTACAAGCGTCATACGAAACGGCACCGCCACCAATTCCTACTAAGCAGCCCTCGCCCCGCCCCTCCCCGCAACGCACCACTCCACTTCATCCGCCAGATTTCGCCGCGCCTCGCACCTTCCCGTCTGGTTTCCACACGCCTTACCTCTGCGCACTCCAAACGCCACCCCCTCCCGTCCCGCCGCGCCACAAGCTGCTTTGCACCCCCGCACCCGTCTAAACACCCGTTCTCGCTATCACCCCGCCCCCTTTGCCCCGCTCCGCCATGTTTCGACCCTCCGCGCACCCCCTCTCCCCGCTCTGCTCGACGTCGCCACCGCCCTTCCTCGCTTCACCCACACCATCCGCCTCGTTTCACCCTCACCTTGCCATGCCCTGCCACGCTCTGCTCTGTCTCGCGTCACCCGATTTGGTTCCACCTCGCACCTGCGCACCGCGTCTCCACACTCGGGATGGGCGAACTAATCGCGATTAGTACAACAAGCCATGATTTTATACGGTTAATCTAAAAATTGAAATTGATAATTTATATACTGATTAATGTACATATCAAGTTTTTCCCGATTTCTAGCTCCATTATTTTAATTCAAATATTAATTTTCAAGACGAGCAAAATATTATAGTATATCTCAACTTTTGAACGTTAGTAACGGTACTTCTCGTGTGTTCATCTCTCCCCAACTGTAAAATATAATAGACACAAACATACACCATGAATATTTCATGTTAGTAGAACTAATAAATGATTACGTCACTGTGAATGTTAAAATATTTTGTGATTTTATTATATTCAGTACGAAATAAGAAAGTCAGAATTATCAATTTCCCTAGAATCATCCTAAACCAAGAACATCGATAGGTTACAATGTTATTGGTGTTACTGTTTCCATAATAAATATTAGTTCATTAGGAGGTAACATAGATTATCTCCTAATGAACTTAGTTTATTCCAAACTTTTATCTTGCAGGCTATTATTATAGACGAATTCTACGACAATTTTCATTTTAAAGTGAGTTACAGTCGTTTCTTACGAGCACGTGTGTGGAATGAATATGAATTAAATATAGAATAAATAAATATTATTATTAATTGAATCGCGCCGTGCTTCTAAAATAATACTGAACGCTTAAAAAACTACTAAACGATTGATTAATTTACAAATTAAAAATTAACGGCTTTACGCATTATGTAAAAAAGTGAAAAATTAACCGGTTATATACGAATAATTCTGCCCGTCATGCCATAACATGCTCTATCCCGCCCCGTTCGCTGCGAGCGCCACATGAAGCGGGGGCGAGGGCGAGGACGGGGCGAGGACGGGAGCGCCGCCAGGGGCGGGGAGGAGGCGGGGCAGGCGCGCATAATTCACGACGCCGCATGCAATAGCGGGTCCCTGCGGGGCGGCGCAGGCGGCGCTGTTAGCATGGCCGCAGCGTGGGCGCTGGCGTCGCGTCGGGGGGCGGGGGGACACAGAGGCGACGGAGGCAGAACGTGTCAAGATGGTAGCGGGAGAGGGCGGTAAGGCCGGTGGTAAGTGTCGAAACGCAAGGCTCTGGAGGACGGAAGAAAGGAGTTGGTGGGAAAGAGAAATGGGGAAGTAGAAATCAATGCCAAAGATGAAAGAGATAGCACATGTTGATACACGCGGAACGAGTGATGAAATGGTCGGGAATCGGAAAGATAGGAAAGGAAAAGCAGTGGAAACGGGGGCTCCGGCGGCGAGTAGGCGGTGAAGAATATGAAAACGATGAGGGAGACGACAGGTCGAGGGGAACGAGTGCGACGAAAGTGACAGGAGACGACGACGCTTGCGATGAAGGAGAGGAAGAGACGACAACAACAGAAGCTACAAGGTTTCGGGCATGAAAAGCAGCTTGGAGCGTGGGTGTAGGGTACACGTGCCTCCGCAAATGACGCACTGCACCCATCCAGGAGGCACACAGGGAACCGAGATGCTACTGCAAGAGCCACGGCGCCAACTCGACTGCGTGTCCCATACACGTCTTTTGCATATGAAGGGAACGACGTGCTCATGCCAGGCAGCGAGCACGAGCGTATAATGTGGAAATAGAAGAATAAAGGCATGTTCTTTAGATACCCAAAGGAATGAAAAATTTCATTAAGATGACAAGCATTGAAATTTCACATATAAATGCACGGAACATGAAGATACAAGAATCAAACGTACCATAATATTTTAGAATGGATTTAAAAGCGCTGATATTTGTATTTCCAGAAACATGTACAGAATTCTATTATACGTAATTACAAGAGCTAAAATTAGTCAGTTGTTATTATGTTGCAATAATATATTAAGCGTATCATAATTTACTTCATAAGGGTAAATTCACGTTATCACAAGCGTATTCAATCCCATTTTCCAGTAGATAAATTGGAAGTTCATATTATTATTATTATTTAACCTGCGTATAAGCACACCTATTCATTACATTTCAATAGATAAAACCTTCAACGTTTTTGGCAAAATCATCGATAGAATGGAACGAGGTTTCTTCGACAAGGTAGAGTAAATATTCGGCTCTCACTTAGTATATATATATATTAGAAATTATTATGAATAGTATTAAGCAATCGAATTCCTGTGGCTTGAAGCTCCTCTTTCTTCTTTCCATCACTAAAATGGAAACAGTTCGCTATGAACTTTGTAAATGAAACTAAGAACATCCACCCCGTAAACTTATTAACATAGGTGGCATTTTTTTTTACTCTACCGAGAAGCTTTTGTTCTCTGTACATTTTCTAAAACCTGAACAATAAACCTCCGGTGAACTTTCCGGTTGGTGTGGCTTTCGAATACACAGAAAGGTGTAATTAATGCTTCCCAACTCTTTTTTTAACAAGTTCATTAAAACACGTGCACATTTCAAAAATGTGTTTCACTAACTCCTTGGATAGAAATCGAAATAATTTGCACACAGTAACACTAACATACGAGTAACATGAACTATCAACAGGTTAGGTGTAAAATGTGGGTAATAATATCTAAATCTAAAGGACGTAGTGACATAGAATTTAAATGAAATGGAAAAAAATGTTGAATAAAATAAGGAGATGTCATTAAGAGACGCATATGGAAATTAAACGAGAATAGTCTTCAGTTCTTTCGAGCCCAAAGAAGAAAATACAATGGCTTGAAATTAGGTTCTTTCCGACATGAAAATGAGTAAGGGGCTGTTGACAAGCTGTCTTACTGCAAGTGTAGTAAAAAGGAATCACAGGGAAAATGAAGCGGTTTCTTCAGCAATTTCCAATTTTTTTTCAATTTCTTAAATTCAGACGTAAATGAAAATGATGTCACAGAATAAATTACTTAGGTTGAACATTTTAAAAAGGCATTTGGCTTTGCATCACTAAATATGCTTTTGAGAGAAAAATTGAGAGCATTGGAGTAGAAAAAATAGATTGTTCTGAAGCGGCACATGTAAATTCTGAAGTTTCTTTGTCGACTCTTGATGTTAGCGGCGTCGTAAGCGACTGAGATATGAGCGCAAGACTATGGGAATATAGTCGAAACTTTAGGCATGAGAAATTGCAGGTTAATATAATCAAATATTTATATTTTCCGTCATTATTGAAACAATAGTTTTCTAATTTTCCCCGAGTTCCTGGGTACCTAACAAAACCACAACTTCTCACTATGGTCAGAAGCTGCTTAGTTTTTCTTCAATTTATGCGTATTTTGGATATTAGAAATAAAATATATTTAGCAACAAATGGCGCTAGCGGAAAACAAATTCTAAGGTTACTGCAGTGCTGAGGCAAACTAGAAATAGAAACCAAGCGTGGAAGGGATGCAAACCGTATGGCACCCACGCATGAGAGCAGCGCGCGGGGGCGGGGGCGGCGGCGGGCGAGGCGGAGCGCGGGCGGCTGGGCGGGAGGGCGGCGCTCGCCCCGCCTGGCGGGCGGCGGGGAGGCGTCGGCGGGGCCCCGCCGCAGCAACTTCCACACCCCGCACGAGCCCAGCAACGCACTCATGGCACGCCTCCCCTTTAATTGGTCGCGCCTGCCGCGGCGCCGCCGTTGGCCGCGAAGGGAGAACCCCGGCGAGCTCCTGATGCTAGTGGAGGCGCGCGAGTCAACGATGTTTCGAGATTTCACACAGCGCACATCGCTTTTGATATTGCTGGAGAAAAGTTTATGGAAATGGCAGCCTATAATTACTGGAACTAGTAATTAATTCACTTGTTTTATTACTTGAGTTTTAAAGGAATTGTACAGAAAGAACACGTTTGCGAATTCACAGACAACATTAGAGATCGAACAGTTTCTATGATTATTATGGAATTTCAAAAAAACATTCATTTATAGGCAAGATTTTAAAAATATTAAGTATGATCAACTCTTATCAACAAAACAAGAAAAGTGAAGTAGCTTAATATTCCTAAGAGTCTTTCCACGAACTCTAATTCGCAATATTCCATGTTCATGGAAACTAGCTCATTAACATAAGAAAAAGTGAACTACGATTGCAGACACGCGTGATATCTATACGGACAAGATTTTCATCACTGTCGTTTTTCAACATTTCATGCGGTATCTGCAAACGTCAACGTTACGGCCCTAGACATCTCCAGCATGAAACAAACGGGCGAAGTTCTACCAATCGCAGCACCATTCGGCGCTCTGTAACTCCGCCACACGTAATTCTAATCGCACTCTGAGATAACCAGCCAACTAGCACTTCTTGTAATACGGTAATTTCGAAATTCACTTGTATTGACAATTTTTCTTCACCCCGTTGCTGCACATTTATGATAGCATATCAAGTAGCTGCAACCACGGACTTGAGCGTTCCAATAACTAAACGCGGTGGCCGGAAGCAAATGCGATGGCGTTGAGTCGTTCCGAAGTACTGAATGCGAGCAAGAGCGGGGCGGGGCGGGGCGGCGAAAGGCTTCGCGGGCGCACGGACAGGGCCCCGGCGCGGCTGGCGCGGCGCTGCGATTGCTCCCGTTGCGCGGTCGCACGGAAGGGCGTCGCGGAGGGGTTTCCTCGCGTGACACGCGCCGCCGCCGGCGATACGCACGCTCCAGGAAGCGGCCCATCGCAGCAAGGCTTGCGTAAGGTTTGCATTCGGAGACAACTGAGATGCTTCATTTGCGTTACCACGACCGGGCGGGAACCAAAAATAATATCGAGGAGGGGACGGATCTATACTGTTCGGATATTTCCTCATACAACCGTTCACGAAAAATGACTCTTCCAAGCAGTAATTTTTGCCCTGAAATTCCGGTGTTAATGAGAATTCTCCTTTCGAATGTGATGCGATCAATACATGTAAAGTGTTTTGAGAAAACAGACTAAAATTAGAACAACAAAAATGTATTGAATGGTGGGGGAGTAATGACTCTTATCGTACCCCTGAATTCGCCACTGAACCTAGAAGCTTTGTAGTACCACTTCAAACCCCTTACTCTGGATTAATAGAATTCACAGACTTTTTGCAGGCCGCCTGATAACGTCCATAAATCCATCCCGGGTTTCGTGCTTCGAAATTCAAAGTTGCATCCTACAAAATAACTGGCAGGAAGGCGGAAAGGCAGATTTAAATGCCGCACGGATTATCCTGCATGCCACACAAAGAAACGTCTCGCCATTTTGTTGCGGTATTCTCAAGTACGTTCGGAAGGACGATAAATCTTTAAAATAAAACACAATTTTCCTCCACTAAAATTGTTTTGGTCAGAAAAAGTTGTCTGTAATTTTATCACAAGTTTCATCCATGCTCAGGATACACCACAACACTTGGAGTGCAGTAGAGTATATATAGTGCTATAAAAGTACGTAAGCCCAGAAGAGAGAAGAAAGTCATGTAACATTCTTCTGGCTGTAGAAAATAAACTACTTTTAGTCGGCATGTGTATCTTCGCTAGTGATTAAGATGAACTCCTATGAATTCTTCATTCTAAAGCTTGAGAATCTAATCTTTCGTAAGATTCTTACATCTTCCAAATAGTGATTATTTACCAATATTGATAAATTATCTTCAGTGAATTACATCATACAATTATCTCCAGCGCTGTTATCATCACTGATTAGAGGTTTAATGGGAACAAATAATAATAAACTTTACAAGCCCAGAATTTTTAGTATTAATATTAGAATTTATTTTTTCTTAAACAACACTAGAAGCGCAGTAACCAGTAAATAAACTATGAAATTAAAGAATAAAGTTTAGTAATTCTAATACGTTTATCATGGGAAGACCAAAAAGATGTGATCTACAAACAATAGCGGTATCTATTCACTAATATTATTTACATTTGAACCGATATGTTTTGAGAATGGTACTTGTGGGAATTCTGAAGATAAAACAAAGTCAATTTATATCTCAAGTTAGAAAGAATGACTGAATGTACAATAATTTTAGGTAGGAATAAATTTTCTTTTTCATACATATTTCATCACCAATTTTGTTTTTCTGAATTGAAACATCGTTTCTCCATCTGGTTTTAAAAAACAAGGATTGCTAGATTTTTATTAAATCTATTTTGTCATTTGAAAAAGAAAATAAAATAAAACGAAAACAAAATTTTAGAAACATTAGAGAGCGCTCAAAACCATTACGCCGTGAATAATCGAGAGTTTACTGTACATAAAACCGCATCTTATAAAGGCATCTTCCGCAGCTGCAGTTCGGCCACCTCCGAAAGCGGCAGCCGCGGCACTGCAATCATCGCGTGGCCCAGCAGCAGCGCGGAGCAGCCCCCGCAAACGCCAGCGCACGCGGGCAGTCAAACGTCACGATCGCGTTATCCGGAATAAAGGCAGCGGACCGCGCTCCCCGCCACGTGCAGCCAATACCGAATCACCGCACGAATAATGCGCATCTAACAGCCTCTGCCGCCGATCAGATGGATTGTTCCGTTCCGAGCCGGAGACCTAAACTCGAAAATTATAAAATACATTTTTAAAACAACCCAAAACGAAGTAAAGTAAAACAGGTTTTTCTGAAACAAAGGCAATCCCTTACAGTAAAAATAAAATTTATGAAATAGAAATGTAATTCAAGGTCTACTTTAAACTCATAAATCAACTGTAGAGCGTTAAAATGCATTATCTTAGGAAGAGGAGGCACAACAATGCTGTATCGATGTATCAAATACGCTAGATAAACATCCATTCCGCATAAGGATTAAAAGCACTAACACACCCGATAGACACTGAACTGTATTCTATTCACCTCGATTCTCAGAATGAGACTAAGAGAGTGTAGTTCTTGAAACTGAATTTCATTATCTCGTGTGCATCAGGAAGTAAACATTACATTTTCATAAACGATTAAATCAAGAATAAAATTATGTACCTGGATGCAAATTTTACTTTCCGGTATACATACGTATATATTATAAGATATAGAGTAATATCTACATACTTATATATAATACAAAATATAGAGTAATATATACATACGTATATAGAACAAATATACAGTAATATCTAATACTACATTTATAAACGTACTGTAGACTTTACTACATTACTAAACGTAAAGGGGTTATGTAATGCAGCGCGAAAAAAAGGCGGCTTTTCGGAGAAAAACAATTTATTGCCGGCCATGATAACGAAAAAGTCGATAAATCCAGTTGTTAAATTAAGGAAAAAATCCTCTAAAACGTGACGTAACCAGAATACCTGTTTCGTGGTTCCTTAATACCGAAAAAAAACAATTGACGGCAAAACGTCCGTCCTTCTGCCTGTCAGTCTGTGTACACCCCTAGCCTCAACCGTATGTACAATTTTTTCCCCAAATGGATATTTGCCAGTCGATCTGGCACCACTCGAGGGGCCGCGATTTTGAAACACTTCTTTAAAAAATTAGGGGTACTTTAAATGGAGCCTCTCGGACATTTTCTCCCCAAAATGACTTCAATTAAAAAAATTGTAAGAATAGAAAAAAATACACTAAAAAAATCCGATATAGGTCCGAGTTTCACGATTAACTCTAAATTTTAGAAAATTGCAAAATGTTTCAATGTTTTGCGGCGTTTTGCTACAACTATAAAATTGATGATCGAGTTTTTTCCTTCAAATAAAATTTCCAATCAAATGTGTTGCTTATCAGTTCTTTCTGTAAGGTCGTGAATATTTTTTTGAAAATTTTAGTAATTTTTGAGCAATAGCGCAAGCAATACTGTAATTGTAAAAAAATACAAAAACTAGATTTTTTCCAAAAATGACTGCAAATGTTTTCTTTTAACTTTTGGTAGTAACTAAATGTACTCAATCTATACGACGATATAAACGCCATATTGCTATATTCCGTAGTTTTTTGAAGAATTACAAATATGTAATTTTTTAACTTGTCTCTTATGTCGTTAGTATGTACATTAAAAGCAATTTGTTGACATTAATTAATTTATGAGTACATTTGCTTTAAATAATGTCAGGTAAACGTCCTCGGAAAGTCAACTGTTTTCTGAAAAACGTAGCTCAAAATTCCGCATTTTCAATATGCACCGTTCCAGCAATTTATTAATACTGTTGTATTTGTGACTAGAAGTGCTTGAAATGACTTCATACGAAGTTTTTCGAAGACAGTAGTTTTCTGTGAAAAGAGGTTCAATTTCGCATCTACAGTAGTGTTTAAACGCCATTTTCATAAAAACAGCTCCAAATTGTTCAAAGAAAACCGCCATTTCGAGCGAGGTTTATCTTTTTTTTAATATTTTAAAAATAATATTTCCGTTCTGTTATTACAAAACCGAAAAAATTTACAAAATGTACTTTGGCCGGCGTGAGATGGCAGCTGACAAGAGTATGTTGCAAGTGGGAATAGGTAGTCGAGACCAAAGAAAATAGGAAACTAATACGTGAAAGTCTGTGCCATTCTGTAGCACCACTAGCTTCCTCTACGTTCCTTTCAATTTTCTTTCATTCCATAACTAAATTGAGGAAGCAAAACTGCAAATATATACTTCTTACTAGCTTTAATTTAAGTTAGCAATCGAAAGAGAGACACCTGAATATCCCTTATCCCGCCTCGCACACGCCAATAACCTGTATATATGGGATACCCCATCGTCCGAGATTTAATATCCCATCATTTATATTCAATGAGAAACTAATTGTGGTCACCGCTTGTCATTCGATGACAAATATTAGTGATTAATCGGAAACCTCTAGGTTATTAAACCGGTCATGCCTGTAATTGGAATAACACCCGCCTAATACGTCCACTCCGCTGACAAGCAACCAACTTCAGCATTTACTCCACTCGCGCAGAATGTTCGACGTGTTGAATGAAGAGCCCATTCGCTATAGGCATTAATACAGCGACAACCAAAAGTAAGCGATAGCTCAATCATTTTGCTAATTTTTTTTTCTTCCGCGTTGGGGCCTTTCGACAATGTACATAATTTTATCAGAAAAATTATTTCATTCTTAGCATCCTTGCTTTAAATTTTTTTAAAGAGCAAGAGTTACCGCTTTGTAATGACCATACGTTCAAGAAAATTTACTGCATTTTTTTTACTGCATCTATTTGCACATTTCTAAGCCATACCTAAAGCGCGCGTGTTGCAATTATTTACCTCTGTCGATAATACATGTGATGTACGCGTACGTAAGAGTGGGAGATAATATACAAGGTGTGAAGCCACTGAAAGTTCATTCTTTTGATGTTGCTTTTATGAGCTACAAAAACTGACTGTACACTACAGTTGGTGCAAATACGATGGCAACATGAGGAAATATTAATGTATGAAAGTGTATGAGAGAGTGGAGGAAAGAGAGACAGACAGAGGGAAAAGAAAGAGAAAAACAGAGAGTAAAAAAGGTAGAGTGAGAAAGGAGAGGGGAAAAAGATGGAAAAAGAGAGAGACAGAAGGAAAAATAGTGATAGAAAAAGAGAAAGGGGAAAGAGACAGTGTGGATAACGAGAGAGGGAAAAGAGGGGAGAGAGAGGGGAGAGAGAGAGAGAGAGAGAGAGAGAGAGAGAGAGAGAGAGAGAAAGAAAGTGGGAGAGGAATATTTCCACAATTATTTCTTCTGCGACAGTAACGCGCCAGATACCAGATAGTCAATAATAATATTTATGTCAAAACTTATACTTTTTGTAATGAGTTATTTCTTCATTTAAAAAAATAGTTTTGGCTATTCTCATCACTTTAGCTGATGTGAGTAATTCTTTAAGGGATAAAATAATTTCAATACTTTCCCATTTTTTCTCTCCTTGCTCCTCTAAATAATCGCGATTAAAAAGATTACCAAAACAATGCCCTCATATGCATGCTTATTCCCTACGGCCTAACGGAAAATGCTGGCAGTGAAACAGTACTTCCAAAAGATGAATAATTTTAAATGGCATGTTTTAAAATTAACTCCCAAGTAATTCCAATGTAATATATTATATAGTCATGTTTTGTACCAGAAAGACGCCGTGACGTTTAGGACACACCCAGTACTAGAGGTTTAAAACTAACATTACTCACTTCTCAAAGTAAATTTTAACTAATTTACAAATGATTAATGAAAAATCATGTATAATGTAAAAAACTAAAAAGTCAAGCTCACAGTCAACGTCGTTGTGGTGTTTTTTTGGAAAAATTTCGTACTCATTTGAAAACACGCCCAAAATTGCACACGTTTTGACGCATTTCCGCCCGTTTGGTGGTATTCCGTGAAATCAATTTTTTCCCCGCGAGATTACCGTTTTCTGCCAATATGACAATCCTGAGTGGTATGGCTGACGGCGAGTTAACTCTATCTATGCCTGAGTTTGAATCCCGGCGCGGAAAATAATTTTTACTGGATGAAAACACGTTTGCATATTTATGTAGCAGCATGATGTAGCGTAGCAGTTAGAATCAATGCGAGAAAGTATGTACTGTTGTAGAACTAGTTTAAATTAAGTAACGATTAACAACAAAGATTAAATTCCACCAATATTCTGTGGAGACAACATTCTGTGGACGTGATCTCTAAAACACAGCCTGGAAAAGAAATGAGGCAAGTACACAAGTGATATCCACCTGAAAGATCCCGAGGCTCGCTAGCAGATGCTGTCCCGGCTTCTAGCGCATTATATCCAAGCTGCCCAATCAGGCAGCGCCGAAAGTCCGGCGTCGAGCGGATCCCAATCCGCCCACCCTCTCGCCGTCAATCGATGGGAGAGTGAACGCGCCCGCCGCCTCGCCGACACAGCGTTGCCTCGCGCCGCGCCGTCGCCATCGAACACGAACGCTTGCTCCAATGTGACGATATTCGTATTCAAACTGAAACGGCTGAATACGGTCTACCTGTCTAGCAACCAGTTCGGACTGACTTTTCGGTCAGTCACTGCAGTGGAAACAATTCTTCCGGAGATAATTAAGCAGGTGGTTCTTTATAAAAAATTCATCTTCTTGATAAATCGGAATAGAGTTGATATAAAATACATTTAGCATAGTGCACTGAACTGAGCGAAAAGAAGTAGTCATAGAGGTTTTTCCGGCTGCAACAATTAACTGACTTTGAAGCTGGAGTTGTTTTTCATTGCTCCTTTCTACCCCCTGTAACAGGGGGTAGAAAGGAGCAATGAAAATCATCCTATCACAAGGAAACGATTTAACTTGTCCCTTCTCTGCTACCCTGGCCAGGTAGAATTCTCCTCAGTAGGACTCTGACATCGATAATAAAACTTCAATTTTTTAAATGAAAACATTAGTTTTAATATTACATCGCTCAGAAGCCATTGATGGCGATGTTCTGAAAACTGCTTCAAAAAATTAATGTTCAGTCGGGAAGGGAAAAATATTTAATTTGACAGTGTCTGTGTTTATTCATTTACTACTGGTACATAACAGACAAAAAATTTCAAAAAATGACCAACACTACATTAATTAACTACACTATCACATTTTACATAATTAATACGTTATCACACTGAATAGTACCCAATAATAAAGTAAAATGAAAGACAAAACCTCGACTAATTTATTATCACTCGCGATCGATTCGGTACGAAGAATATTCAGTTTGTGGATATCTGAAAAAGTACTATGTATAATCCTTTTATATTACTAAGAAAAGTTTTTTATTGAGAAATAAAACTTTGCAATCAATAATTCAATGTTAAATACGATTTTTTACAAAAAACAATATCAAATTTTGGAAAAATCAACATGGATGACGCATGCTTTGTAGGAAATCAAGCGAGGATTATGTCCGCATTAGACAATTCCGTCAGATGCGTTGCGAGGAATTACGAACGAACGAGTGAATGGGCATTGATTCTGGATGGGTCAACTAGTTAGAGCTGTAAGTGAAGTGCTTGTTGGTGAGTGTCCCGTAAGTGAAGTGAATTGCATACCCGGGAGGCTGTGGTGTTTCTCCCTCGGTGGAACGTGAGATCCAGCCCTGTCCCCATCCCATATGGGGCACACCCCATCTGGGACACGCTTTACGCTCTCGCATGGTCTCCTGGTATGTATGCTTTCCACAGCTCATCTAGAATCACATTCTCAGCCTCCATCTCCCGAAAAACAAGCGCTCAGAAAGGAGGTTGAAGGGGTGGCAGCAGTTCAAGGAGATCAGGGCAATTCATTCTCCGCCCTCGCCATTTGAACTACACCTGTTTCGCAACTCAACGGCAGCCTCACGAAAACTCAGCGGGCCTAGGCGCGAATTTAGTTCACCTGACACGCCGCAACCGGCCCGAAACCATGTCCATTGGTTTGGGAGCACCACGACTGCCCCCACATTTGAACTGTATTAATCTGTCAGAGTCAGTGTGACGCTCCTGCCTATGCGCGATATCCCTGAGCTCTCCGGACAGCCTCTCGACAAACATACTAGTGGACACGAGAGCCGGTTAAGATGGCTAGACGAAGAGAATTCAAATCCCCGACCGTTCACACCCGTTGTTCCGCACCTCGCCACCTAATCCACCACGGTCCCTATCAGGTACAGTTACGCGAGTGAGTGGCAGCCGCCCACACACCAC
Source organism: Gryllus bimaculatus (assembly GCA_017312745.1). Classification (NCBI taxonomy): domain Eukaryota; kingdom Metazoa; phylum Arthropoda; class Insecta; order Orthoptera; family Gryllidae; genus Gryllus; species Gryllus bimaculatus. The sequence goes on along the minus strand of BOPP01000019.1, from coordinate 2,336,597 downwards.
GGGGAGCGGGGCGGGATGGAGGCAGCTCGCGGCAACGCGGTGGAGAGGCGGGAGCGAGTGGGCGAGGCGG
>BOPP01000019.1:2295451-2336459 GCA_017312745.1 Gryllus bimaculatus | reverse complement strand
GCGGGCGGGCGGCGCCTCTCGCTCAGTGCCCCCAGCGACAGGGCGCGAGCGGCGTCAGTTGCAATTTACCTCGGCGACTGAAAAGCACATTATTAGGTGTTCGGTTTATAAAGTGATTAAAAAATTAAATAATTAATCTGTGGAACGATTAATATGATAAATTGATGTGATGTGAACGAATCATTATCAATTTTAATAATTAATTAATTTATTTTGAGATTAATTAAAATTTAAATATCTCGTACGTCTCCCGTAGTTGTCTTGCGATGATATTCCATGAAAGTGAGAGTAAAAGTACAATTTATATTAAACTGAAAAAAGAGTCCGAAATTGAAAATAGTACAAACAGAGAAACCGTTCTTACTTGGAGAAGTTCAAGAAATTACGATTGTTTTGCCATCCCTATCAACATAGGCTTTTACTGTGTAGAGCCAAATTAATATTTAATTATTTATTAAAAAGCGTATCGTACTTGTCCTCCACCATAATTTATATGAAACAAGTGTTATTACAGTTAAATCTCCAAAACTGGTCGCGTTGTTAACCATAAACAGATATTTATCGTGGGATCTTTGATTTGTCTGCAGACACGGGGAAAGACGTCCTCCTTAAAGCCACTAGCAGACATATTAATAAAATTTATCTCTGAGCCCTAACTTTGTCTACCTATTTTGAAGTGCAAGCCAATAACAAGAGGAAACTTGATGGAGAATACTCGTGCTGGTGGCTGTAACTTCCTGCATCAGCACGCAATTGTCATATTTCTTATAACTTAGTACGTAAATTCAAAGCAAGTGGGCTTATTGGTGGATTAATTAGTTTCAGGCAACAACATATGATTTTCACACTTGCTCTGACGTTTCTTCTGCAAGTTGCTTCAAGTCTGACTGAAGATACAAGCAGTGATGTAAAACGGAAAAGAGTATAAAGACACAGAATTAAATAATTTTGTAAACGAGTTGTAAACTGTGTACAAGGAAGGCTTGCGGTTTGCTTTCGTTTATGTGTAATTAAAAATGTGATAAAAATAAAACATGCTGTAATGAGGCATTCACTGCAATGCGTAGAATTAATTAAGTAATTTTGCTATTAATCGTTCAGTTAATTTAACATTATTTATAAATTCTATTTTTTCGTTCATTGAATAATGTTAATGGTGGGTGGAGCATATCCTTTAGAAGTCTTGAACGTATATAGCAATTTTGTTTTGTTTTACCTCATCTGAATGCATTTGTGTAAGGTGACAATGAGAGATGGAAGACGTTTTTGGTTAGAGTTTTGATACACTGGTCCAAAGGTTTGAATTTGAATTTGAATTGGTCTTATTTTACGTGGCGAGACTCGGGCCATCAGGCCCGCTGTTCCGTCTGACCACGCAAATTTCGCTACGCTCCTTCACCAAAACTAGGAGAGAAAGGAGGATTTCTTGGGCAAGAAAACAGGGGGCGATTGAATTTTAGCCTCAGAGGCGTCATGTTAGCTTGAGGAATCTGTTTAAAACATGCAAGAAATCTACAAAACATTTGGGACAGGGCCGCTTTACTTTTCCCCTCCGAAGAAGGCGCCACGAAGGATTTTTTTCGCCCTTAAAAGAATCCACGCGCTTCGATCGGGTTTTGAACCCGCCAACTTGAGTACAACAGTCCGCTAAACCGTTAACCATGTGAATTCTCCATGGAATCTGCGCGTTGGCAATAAACCAGAAGCTTTAAATATTTCTGCGAAAAAATTTATTTTATATCACTTGTATTTTTTCTTCAAATGGGTTGTCTGAACAGTTGTGCAGTATATTTATGAGAAACTATTTCGATATCGAGGTAGCTGAAGCTTTCAACTAAAACCTTAAAATGGCTAAAAACTTCTACCTGCTCTGTGCTGCTGCTTATGACCTCTCTCCATCTTGATGAAAACCTTTTCCGTAATGCCAATTACCACTGACAAATTTCCTAACGCGAATACACACAAACATCGTCTATTTTGCCCAAATGATTCTCTCAGGTTTCGATGGCGACATTATTCCCGCTGCTTCGAAGAGACATTTACTGCAGCGCGGCAATGTCACACTCAAATTACTCCAGCGTTATTGCCGCGCAAATGATAACAGTACACTACTTGTTTCACTGTCGCTCTTGCATTGCACACAGCCATACTACTATTCCCATACCTCTGATTCCTATATGAACTTCGTCGTCTATAAATTGGTGACTCGCTGCAGAGAAAACTGAGGACTTAGCTCAACAACTGAGGTATTGGGTTTCAAGGAAAATATGAAGCTTAGGTTTTCTTAAGTAAAAACAAAAAACAAACAAACAAACAAAAAACATTCGGTGGAACTTTATTCCGATTTTGATATGTTCACTTCGCTCTACTGTTTATTTTCAAAATCCAATCTCTTTTATTATTCTTACGTAATGGAAACACGAAAGAAAAATTAGATTATGGACTTCAGAGCAATTACGCTTCCTGAGATCACCACAATTCTCGTGTAATGATTTCTATCTCCACGTGCCAATTTAAATCTGAAAGACTAGATTCACACACTCTTATAAAACGTTTCCCAGAAAAAGTACGTTCTTAATTGTTAACATCTTCAGCTGAAGAACCCTCTTAGATCTTCGCACATGCAGCTTGAAGGGTTTCTTCATCCGACTGCTTGGCAAGCGCACCCGCAGACTTCATCAGTAGGTAGTTTTCGCACATTTGTAATATCTTGAACTCTGCTCTATCAATCTCGTGACTTTCCACATACAATCTCGTAGTGCTAGAGCTCAAAAGAAGTTTTAGCACGCAGGCGGTCACTGGCGCCGGCCAGACGCACTACAACAAAATAAGGTCTTTATGTGCAAATAAAAGAGTAACGTGTTCGTTTTTACTTCTGACAACAAATATTCGTTTCCCAATTTACTGCACAAGCAGCAGTTTTGTACTTTGGAAAAGCGTGAGAAGGAACCACACACAAGATCCAAGAAATGTTAATTCAACCTACAATCGTCGTATCCATTCGATTGGATCATTGCGCATCCGTATTCATATTTTACATTATCGCAAATCACAGGCGCTCACGAGGCTACTGACACGGCAAATATTTTGAACAGACAGAACCTTACAACCCTCGGCTACGAAACGAAGGTGAGGTTGTACATTACGCGTAACGCAAGTAGTTACAGTTGTAACGTGTCACCTGCTCAAAATGTATGAGGTCAAGGCGCCACAAATACGCTAAACCGCCTACTTTCATCTTCCCAAGCGCTAGACTCGTCCCCCTCCCCTTTGGGGTGGGGGGGCAGGAGGTGGCGAACACAAGTACTCTCCCTGAGAGCCCCGTCAATAATGCAGAGTGCGGCGCTGGTTTACGCGGGTGTTGCTTTCCCTTTCGGCCTCACCGCCCCCAGCGCCCCCGCGGCGTCGGCCGCGCCTTTGTCGGCGCCCGCACCCTCCACACGCCGCAGTGCTGGCGATGGAATGAGATCCATCTCGTTCACGCTTTCACACACGGTGTTCCTGTACTGTGAAATGGCTATCAAAAGCACACGACAATTTCGGTATTGGGAAGCTGATCCACCAACAACCATAATTTACGTACTTAAAGCATTATGGTCGTGAATCACCATTCGTAAGGCGCAGCGGCAGATCCTAGCATTTTGCCACCTCCCGCATTCACTTGTAAGCGCTTACAGTTGCATGCGGGGAGATATTCATAGATGCACTAGTTTCACCTAGTTTTCGTTTTCACTCGTCTATTAAAAATTGACTCGGATATTATTTATCTTTGTGGCAAATCGCACAGTTAAAATATGTAAGACCACTAACTACGTACTAAATTACTTTAAGTGTGATTGTCTTACCGTCAAATCCGGCCGTACGACGAATCAACACACTTTGCATACTGGCCCATCGACACAATGTCAAGAAGGGGCAGCGACATGAGGAGAGATGATACATTTATTAGATTTGGTCTAGATTCATTTTTGTTATGCTCAGTTCTCATACATACAAAATAAATATTGACTACATGTTTGGAAGATGATGAAAAGTTCAATATACTAACAATTTGTACTTTTTAAAATTCATCTATTACTCAGACATTATCTCTCATCTAAGTTGGACTCTGCAAAATCTCAAAAAGTCTCCAAGTTATTTGCTGTCACCAACGCTGTTCAGAAGTGGCAGAATAGATTATTTATTTGTTTATTGCAAAGTTGACTACATTCCATCACGACCCTTTCTGAATATCTATCATCGAAAAATTACGTAAATTCAAGCGTCAGTCACGGGAATAATACGATATTTTATGTATGGTTTCGCCCTACTTGCGGGTAGGTGATTGAATGATTGATTCTGTGGCGAAATAAATGAAGGAAAATACAAATCACAAGAGAATGCACTTGGATTTAACTTAAACAACCATTGATTCATCAAGGCGTTTTCGCGATTCGAAGTGAATAATGCTCAAAGATAATGGAACCTGGTCTGGAATTAATATAAGAAAATGCGACCACAAAAAAAACAGCCCATAACTTCCTACATCAATTATTAATTCAACAAGGCGTGCCCGAGATTCCAAATGATTATACTGAATGGATGATGCTGGAAGATGATCGTACCTGCGGTGGAATTAACGCCAGGAGATACGACCCAGCGCCACATGCATATCTATCTACCAGAGCCTCGCTGAACCCTACCATTAATTCAGCAAGGCGTGACCGCGTTTCCAAGCAAGGTACACCATATGGCTGCTTAAAGCGGAAGTGCGGACGTATCCCAATTAACAATCTATAATTAACTGAGACACGCGTCACGAATTGCGTCGAAACGGTTCACCGCCTTCTCGTTGCCACAGAAACCGTCGTTGCTGTGCGTGTACCGAGCACAGATGCGGCATCGCCGTTAAAACATCTACTTTTCAAAACACAGTTGTTCAAAATTGATACACCAAAGTTAATAATAAATCGATCCAAAACAATCAATGTTCTTAGACTCGTTTAGTAAACTGTTCGCGAGGAGCGAGGCGGCTTTGGGTAAATTTGAGAGGCGTTAGTAATTCGTAAAATAAGAACAATTAATTGTTTTTTATGTTTATTATCCAGTTGAATTATACAAAACTAAAATCCTACACGTACCATTTTGATATAAAAAATTCTATTAAAATATCGTCTTCAATAAATAACTGTTTCAAGAAAACGTAGACATCTACGTAGCTTCCGCAGTCCCGTGTGCTCTCCGCTGCGCCGGCATCCGCGCCTGCGCATGCGCCAGCGCATGCGCATGCGCCTGCAGCCGTCGCCTCTCTCGCGAGGGGCTGTTTGCGTTGAAAACACTCGTCCGCGTGGGTCGCGAATGCGGAATGAGTGCATTGCCGCAGTGGTAGTAGTCCCGTGTGGAAATAATTGGACACGACCACGGGAAATTTTCTTCTCGAAAGCTCGAATGTACACCGAATGTCTTATTTTTATTGCGAACCTTCTACAGTCTTGCATTTTCTGCTCACCTGTAATGTCAGCTGCTGCTTCATCTTGCACGAAAATACAGTGACCTCGTTGTTCAAAGTTTGTTTCAATATTATAAGTTAATTACCTATTCACGTCAAGCATTATTAAAAATAATTTTGGTAAGTTAAAGTAATATTTAAGCATTTATATTTCTTCCGATTATCTTCAGTAATCCGACTGTTACATAATACATCGCGAAAATGATAAAAGCTAAGAAAGAATGTATTTCTAAAATCTCGATGCCATCGATGACCGGATCCCGCAAAAAGAAACTCGAGAAATCCTTTCGCCAGTCCACAACGTCTAAAGTTACTTCGGTTTACACAGAACTGTCAACAAAATTACTTGAAACAATCGCTTCATGTTGTTAACTAGCGGAGCTACAAGAGGGCGTACTTTCTAACTTCTGCAATTATTGAAAATTCATTGGATTAATTAAAAATAAGACCCGGCCACTTTCGGCCACATGTGTCCTTTGCTCTATCCCTGGAAATTTGAAGTTGTTTTTGACTTTTTTAATATATTGCAGAAAACTCAAACAGAAATTACGCAAAAACTACAAGTTTCTACTTTCTTGCTAAAAAGTTATGTAATGTTGCAGGAAAGAGCGGCGAATTTTCAGCCCCAAAACACTATTGCCCTCCCGTGGTCAGGAAAAGTGGATAAACCCAGTTGCTAAATTTGGAGGGAAAAAAACTTCTAACACGTGGTGTAATCAGAATATGTTTCGTGGATCCTTCTACCGAAAACGTCTGTCCATCTGTCTGCGAACAAAACTAGCAGCTAAACCATTTAGCTGATTTTCTCCTAAATTGATAAATCTTTAATCGATCTGGCTGATGTCGCCACCCCATGCATTTGAAACCGATACTTTTAATTTTGGGGGGACTTTACATAAAACAGTGGGACTTTTTCAAAATTTTGAATAAAATGGCTTGAAATAGTTTCATTAAATTTTGTTGTTGGATAGGGTAATAGACACTCAACAAAAACTGCTAGTCTTATGTTTGTTGAAAACTTTAATATTTCGAAAATGGCATTTCCTGCAACTATGATATTAAAGATAAGAGTTTTTTTGCTAAACGAAATCTGTTGTCTAAAGGCAGATATTGAAATAAAGTCATGTTCATCTTTTCAAAAATGTGAGCAGTTTTCGTGTCATTTTGTGCGAAATATAAGTTTAAAAATGTTATGAACAATTTTTATTCAAAAAACTGCTCCAAATTCTTCCTCACATGCATAAAAAAAGTAAAAAGTATGGTGCTTGTCCCATTTTCGGTGAACTCCATTTTTTCGAAAATATCAAAAAGTTAACATTGCAAAATTACAAAAATGAAAAAGTCCGTCCGTCTGTCCGTGGTCACCGCTAGTGCTTCAACTATTTACCCGATTACCTCCAAAATTGATATTTCCCAATCGATTTTAATGAACTTATCGATCTGGGAATTTGTAAAGATATTTTGATATTGAGTCTTTTTATAAGACTCAACATTACAATTTTTTTTTAAAATTACATCAAATTTATTGATTAAACATTGTCCTTGGTGTACTCGTAAAGGAGGCTTAAGAAGTAGGTCTCACGTGCGTTAAAATCCTTTATTTTCCGAAAAATTGCACAAGTGCAATTTTTGGATATGTCTTCCTACAACTATTATATTGAAGAGAGAGATGTTTTCCGTAATAAAATTTGTTCTTTAAAGACAGATCTACAAATAAGGTCACATTCAATTTATTAAAACTATATGTAGTTTCCGTGTACTTTTGCTCGCAATATGGACAGTTTTCCCCTCAGAAACCGCTCCAATTTTTTCTTTAAATTTTCTTCTCATATGTATCAAAGGACGGCAAACGAATCGGCGTTAGTATCAAGGGAGGGTAAAAAAAAGTGTAAGAAAGGGGCGTGCATCGACCTCCGCACGTAAGAAAGGTTTTGTTACTACGAACGTTTATTTTGCTAAGCACTACTGAATTTCAACATTTGCTTAGGCTTCTCTGTGCCCACGTTGCAACATGCGAAACGAAAATCATCCAGCTCTGCATTGAATCCAGAGCCAATACATGGTTTTGTGCGCAGTTCGCATCTTTTACGAGGAGCCGTAAACGTTTCAATAAACCTGTCACACTGCACGTGAAGCGCATTTGCGTGTAGTGCATTTTGCGATACATGTTGCTCCTCACTACGCTGACAGCTGCCACAATGGAAAAGAAAGTGAAACTGAATGCCAAATTCAGTATTAGAATAAATTACTCACAGTTTATGGAACTGATTTATTTGTCAACAACGTAAATAAAAATAGCGATGAAGTTCGAGAACAACAAGATGACAACGGAAGAAAATAAGGAACAGCTGAAGTAAAGAAGGAAATTAAGGGGAAAATTTAAAAATTGATAAACGAGGAAAGAAAAAATAAGCAGAGTAAAACAAATGTAGATTTCTCAAGATATCTCGATCACTCTGTATTTTCTCTTTACTAACAACCCCACCCCAACATTAAAATACACAGAAGCAACAGTCAATCTTCATACTTAAAATTTATGTCATACAATTTTCAGATATCATTTCATTTTTTACTTGCATATTTACCCGAAGTCATCAAGGACGTCCTTTCTACAGGTTTTCCGCCCGCTTCTAGACTCTTCCGGACATGCTACAAAATTAATATCTAGCGCATCGCTGAGTCGTTTAGTTTCCGATCACGGCTGTGAGCCGCGCTCAGAAAACTCGATGTCGGTTCAGCCGACCTCCCCTCGCGCGGACGAACCGGAGCGAACTGAGGGGCGTCGCCGTGACGACGGGCGCCCGCGGCGGAGGCGCAGGCGATGACGCGCGGTTGCCTAGCGCGACAGAAGAACGATCAAGAATAGGAACTATATCGGAGCTGAAATTTCGGAAACGGACTTTTGGAATCACGGTTGCCAATCGAGATTCAAAAATATTTTGGAAATGTTAAAACAGACATACGACTTGAAGATTTCTACTAAACAAAATGCAGTAATGGGAAGCAGAATTGAAGTAACTATACGTTATATACTAAATGTATGACGTTATTTTATGTGAGGTGTACAAATAGTAGCAGAGTAACAATTTTTATAATATGTCCAATTTCTTAATAGTTTAACATTCGCATAAATTCTGTAGTGTAACAGGCATACAAACTGACAGCACTAAAAAGCATGCGAAGCTAAAGATATTCGCTATAAATACTTGAAAATACAGATTTTATTGTACGAAAAACATACTATTTTATTTTAGTCATAACTTCTTCAGAGCTTTAAGGCATCGCTGTTCTTTAGATCTAGAAAAAAATATTTTTTTTCTTCGAGCAGACTTCGAATTGTCATTATTTTCATACTAGATATTTCTCATCGTCATACAAACTAAGTATAACAAAAACTAACGGTGCTACATAATGGCACAGACCTTCTCGTACTACCTAGTTTTCTAATGTCTTTGTTCTGATTTACCTTTTCGATCTTGCCCCATCCTCTTGCCAGCTGCCATCTATCACCTCCAAAAGTTTTTCTTTTAATGTTATCAAGTTTTCGGTTTCCTAATGGTAGAACCGAATTCTTATTTCAGAATCTTAAAGAAGAGTAAAGCCTTGTTCTATGAGAAAAATTTTCATAGAAAAATGTGTAGCTGTTTTTAAGCTTATGGCGTTAGAGCGTTTCAGAATGTGCAGAAATTGGATCTCATTTACACAGAAAACATTTAAGTGTTTGAGACACTGTATAAAGCATCATTCAAAGCACATGCATTTATAAATTAAATAATATGAATAAATCGCCGCTAATGTACAGAATGTTTTTCAAAATCGGAGTTCTGCGAGTCGAGCCAGATCGACCGGGGAATATCCATTTTGCAAAAAATCGTACGAGTAGTTCAGGTGCTAGTGTTGGTCACAGACGGACAGACTTTTTGCGAGAAAAAACAAAAAACACTTTTTTGGTGACAGACGACCCCGCAATGTGCATTTCCGTTGAAATGTTGAAATAGATTTTCTGCAGCATTACATAACTTTCTCAATACCACGCATAACTCCATACATACGTACGAGATACGAGAAAGTAAAAATGTTGAATGAACGTCACATTTTCTGCTTCCCGAACAGCAAGCGTGGAGGGGACGGCAACGGCGCTGGGGTGAGGCGAAAGCGAGCCCTGCGGCGGAAGCGGCCGCCCGCGGTGCGGAAACTGGAACGACATTCAGCACGCGCGGGCGGCGGCGGAGGCGGAAGCGAAGGACGATCAGCGGGAGTGGAGACGTAAGACGGCAAAAAAGGATTTCTCAAGGAAATGAAAAGAGCACACAGACAGGGAAGGAGATTACGAGAAATGAGCATTTTACAAGTTATCGAGGGGCGAGGAAACAAAGGGAGGAAAAGAAGGTAAGAGGAATGAGGGTCACTCGGAGCGATAAAATGAGAAAAGACTAACAGAACGCAAATAGCGAAAGAAGTTACATGTTTCCAGTAGCAGTGTCGGAAGAACCATTAAGCCATTTTGAATTGCAATACTACATAAGTTAAAAGATTACTATCGCTTGAAACTACTTCCATAAATATTGTTAATGAATACCAGGGAATAGTGGTTTTGTGGTTGCTGTGTTTGTGAATTGTTTAAAAAATGTTGCAGACGTACTGTAAATTGTGATGGAGCCTCAATCTGCACGGCCTGTTTTTTTCACCGTGTTTAGGGCGAAAATAAGAGATATCGTGTTTCACGCACGCAATTTCTTAGTTGTATTTTTTCTTCTAATTTTTCTGGGTAGAACGGCATTATCAACGCAATTTATTAATTAAAAAGAAATTGCAACTAGTGGTGCCTCAATAGTATATACTTTCCCGCATTATTCACAACTTTTTCGAAACATCTGAGTGTTCAACGAAAATTTGACCTGCGCTATCTTTAAACGCCATTTGTTTCATCAGAGGGGAAAAAAATAAAGAAAATTGTTGAGTAATTTTTCAGAATTTTCTTATACTTTGTATTGACTTCAAGAAAAATTATAGAAAAAAATGTATTTTCAAAAATTGTAAATTATCTTATTTAAAGATGTAATTTATTAGAAGAGTATTTATCAAGGTAAAATCTGTAATCAATATTTTATTTTTGTAATATTCATATTTTACAATTTTCACGCAAACAGTACCACTTAATTCTCGGTATTTGTGTAAGTGTACTTGGTTTTATTCTGATTTACCCATTATGGGAGAAATGAAAGTGAAGCCATTTCTGAGAAAATAATTGTTTAAATAAAGCCTATATTTCACTGAAAATCCCGCAAAATCTATTCACATTTTCGAAACGTTATGCATGTCCTCAGTTAGTGCATGACCTGCCTTTGAAGATTAAATTTCATTATGATAAAAACCTCTATCTTCAATATTGTAGTTGCACAAAACAATTTGAACTTAAGTAATACTCGACAATTCAGAGTACAACGCAAATAAGATCTGTGTGATCTTGTGCTAAGTGTTCTTTGATCTACCTCCGAAAAAGAAAGATCAAAATTTGTAGTTATTTCACGAAAATTTTTAAAAAGTAGATGAGTTTTCGAATAAAGTACCTCCAAAACTCAAAATACCCGTTTCAAATTCGCAAGACCTCGAGTTACACCATATTGCTCCCGGAATATCAATTTTGGAGAAAATCTCAAAAGGGTTTTGGCGCTAGCGTTGATTAGAGACAGACAGACAATCAGACAGACAGACAATCAATCCGACAAAGAAAGTTCAGTACGTACTTGAACAAGTACATGAATCGAAAATATTACAAACGGAGGAAGGGCTAAAGGAAGGGGCGTGCAAACTGAAAGGCGCGTGAAGGCGTGAGCGTGGAGAGGGAGAGAGAGGGAGGGAGAGTGGTCGTGGGAGAGACGGGCAGGAGAGCAATCCCGCTGGGGCGCAACGTAAGCCGAGGGGGATCTCGGGAGCGGCGGGGGTGTGGATGCTCAGGTCAGATTACCACCGAGGGAGGAAGGGTTGCATGGCGGACGTTTCTTGATCCGCCAGGATTCTCGCTCTTCTCCGATACCTTGCATAGAACATGTAATGAATATATGGAATGCAAATATTTAAAATATTTACATGCCACTGGAATGCTTTGTGGGGAGGGTTCACGTACAATTCCTCTCAAGAAAACGGTATCTAGAATTCAGCTGTGGAACAATCTATGTTCAGATTACTGGAATTAACCATTGGCATTTTTTAAAGAAATTTACATGGCCTTTCAAAAAATTATTTTTCAGCTCATTTTCCTCCGCAATTAAATACCAGCCTTTGTAACTAGTTTCAACTACAGTGTAGCTGACGAATATCAATTTCAACTTGAAAAGTAACGAGAACTTTAAAAAATGGACTAATATTATTCATACTTGAATAACGAAAATTACTTGAAAATAGCTCATGCCATCAAGCGAAAGTCAGGAATGGGTTCCGGGGTACAAACGATGGCGGATATTGAATCAAAAGGTTTTTGCAAGTTCTTACCCTGCTGGTCCAACATAGAAAATCGAATGTTCCTCCAACCAGAAATTACCCACAAATCCCGGAAATCAGCAACAGATATTTAATCATAAAATGCCGAACATTTTTCCGTAAGGTCGTGGCAAATAAATAGAACCGAGATCAATATCAAGACAAAGAGTTAACAAATAATTTACATAAGTAAACGCATTCAATTTACGTGTTCCTGTTAATCAAGCACAAAGTAGGCATGTCCCGTGTTTCCTGATCTCCCTTGAAGTCTCTAGCCAACGCCATTATTTTCCCTGGAAGAAGGCCTTCCGTACGGACTGACCATTCCCAGCGACAGGCAGGGGCCTCGCGACACCGAAAATGCGGCCGCCGCCCGTTACATCACAGGCAGCACGGCGCTAAGGTTTCTTTCGGCGGGAGGCGGGGCGGGCGAAGTGGAACGTCGGACGTTGTTGGACGGAAGAGGGCGGGGAGGGCGGGGAGGGGCGGAGAGGGCGGAGAGGGCGGGGAGGGCGGGGAGGGCGGAGAGGGCGGAGAGGGCGGGAGGGCGGGAGGGGGGGAGGGCGGGGAGGGCGGGGAGGCGGGGAGGGCGGGGAGGGGCGGGGAGGGCGGGGAGGGCGGGGAGGGCGAGAGGGCGAGAGGGCGGGGAGGGCGGGGAGGGGCGGAGAGGGCGAGAGGGCGGGGAGGGCGGGGAAGGGGCGGAGAGGCGGAGAGGGCGGAGAGGGCGGAGAGGGCGGAGAGGGGGGGGGGCGGAGAGGGCGGGGAGGGGCGGGGAATAGGGGGGCGGGAGTGAGGGGGGGAGGGCGGGAGGGCGGGAGGGCGGGGAGGCGGGGAAGGGCCCGGAGCGGGGGGCAGAGGCGGGGCGCGAGCGCGGGCGGAGAGGGCGGGGAGGGCGGGGAGGGCGGGGAGGGCGAGAGGGCGGGGAGGGCGGAGAGGGCGGGGAGGGCGGGGAGGGCGGGAGGGCGGGGAGGGCGGGGGGGCGGGAGGGCGGGGAAGGGCGGGGAGGGCGGGGAGGGCGGGGGGGCGGGGAGGCGGGAGGGCGGGAGGGCGGGGAGGGCGGGGGAGGGCGGGGGAGGACGGGGGAGGGCGGAGACAAAAGGCGGGAGGCGGGAAGCGAGGCGGGGAGGGCGGTGAGGAGGGGGTGGGGCAGATATGGGAGGGGAAGGGGTGTGCGGGAAGGGGGGAGGGGAGGGGTGGGCGGGGGGGTAGAGGTGGCGCGGAGGGAGTGGGGGCGGTGAGGGGTGGGGCGGGGAGAGGTGGGGGTGGGGGAGGGGCTAGGATGCTGGCGGGTAGGGGTAGGATGGGGAGGGGTAGGGTGCGGCGAGGGGTAGGGGCGGCGTAGGGGCGTGCCGGGCCGGGGGCGAGCTTACGGGACGCAGACTTTCCTTCTCAACCCGACAACGCTCTCCAAGTCTTGGAACGACTGTCTGCCGTCGCCGATATTGGTTTCGCGTCCAGTTGTGCGAAGTCCGCTTTGGAAACGTGCCAGCAGCGCCAGATACAGTAGATAGACGAATTCGAATTTCGTGCAAGAGATTTCTGTGCATTGCGTTATGGAGCAAAATAATCAATTACAAGTTTTTCCACACCTATTCACACTGTTAGTAAACCACGTGTTTCATATTTCCTTGCAATAAAATGATCAACAATCCAATTCCAATTGCTTTCAACACAAAAAAAGACTGAGTGGGGATTTTTCACTTCCCAACGCACTACACGACAGCTTTCTGTTTAAGCCATACTATTTCATTTGTGTGTATGATATTGATAATCCTTTTTTGTAACAAGTTACAATTTTTAATTACTCGCACTTACTTCGTAAGAAGAGAAACTCATGTAATCGTGCCGCGGCAAATGCCGAAATGTCGGCAGAAAAACTCTTTTTGCCGGGCCATAATAAATCTGGACAAATCCTGTTCCTATATACAGTAAATTACGTCTTATAACATGTGTACCAAGAAACAATGTTTTGTGGGTCCTTGATGCCGAAAAATCGATTGACGGCAAAGTATTTGTCTGACTGTCCATCCGTTCGCCTGCGGTCAACGCTAGCGCCTAAACCACTCAGCCGCTTTTCTCCAACATTGGTGATCCCTGATCATTCTGAAGGAACTGAAAGATTTTGAAAATTTTTCATACCTTGGAAGGTATGTTGATTTTCTTCTGTCTTTCCTTGACATTTTGGGAAATAAAATGCAGATGAGTGCAATGCGAGGGCTACAAATAAAGAAACAAACGAAGCAAGTATTTATTGATTTTGGGCGTTTCAATACTTAGGTCGTGAGTTCCGAAAGCGCACTTTATTTCATATTTCGAGAGTTGGGGGTGGTGGCTCTTTCCCGTGCCGACCGTCACGCAGGCTTTCAGGGATGTCCCTTCCCCAGATATCTCCCGAGCGGGGTATCAGTAAGTTCCCGACTGATATGCAGACACGTGTGGCAGTGTAGTGCATGTAACTTAAGTGAGTGCGTGCACACATGCGTGTGAGGAGACCTATAGGAAACATCCTGAAGGTGATGAAGAAAATATTTAAGATTTATTGATTAGAGATACATAAGAGTTATTGACGAAAGAAACCACGGAAAACTACCAATAAGAAGAGTGATTCGCTAGGATAACCCTGCAGACAATGGTTGAATTCGACCCAGAACAAAAGAAAGTAGACGGTTGTTTTTTTAAGCTAAGGGGGCGGGTAATTAATTAATTAATTAATTAAGTAATAGGTGCTGGTGGTCGATTCCAAGCTTAGCTGAGAAACGAGGACACGTGGTGGCTCATCGACGAAGCCTCCCCACGCACGGAGCAGCACTGGAACATGGTGGGCGAGCGTCGAGCGAACGGAGAGGGAGAAATGCTAGAGGTCACCAACGGTGCCATGCATTAGGGGTGAGGAGATGAAACAGGGCAGAGGTCTCACCAGTCGGTTGTAATTATTTACATTATAAGGCCGATTAAGAACAAAATAACAGATGCGGTTAAAGTTTGGAAACTGAAGCGATAACAAAGTGTGTTATTTGATTTGTGACTAGATGAATGTGGCGTCACCGAGAAATTAAAGCGTTTTCAAAATATTTTCATATGTTAAAAATCAGTTGTCTCATTCTTTCATCCTCGAGCGTAGTACGTAAAAAATAATATATCAAGAATTACAATTAAATTACAAAAATATAAAAAAAAATGTAGTCACAACTCTATTTATCGAATGTTCTTCCGGGCTACGACCACCACCCACCCCGGAATTTGCTGTTGGAGAACGAAATCCGAAGGCTCATAGAAGAGTTGTTCTGAAGAGTGCATTTTTTCAGTGACTTATCAAAAATTAGTTTTAGGCGACTTATTATGTACATTTCCATGTTCTTATTCTAGAACATACCTTTTCATTCCTATAGATTTATATGAGAATATAATTTTGTAGTGAAGTTTTGTTGTTTGAAATGATCCTGCAAAAGGGGATTATTCCATCAGCCTAATCGCATATAGTGCTACGTGTAACAAAATTATTCCATAAAAATGATAATTATCCTATCCCGGGGTGGCAACGCTGACTATGAATTTGCTTACTGGAAACAGCGGCGTCCAGGCAGTAGATTCTCTAGATACCTACCATTCATCGACAAGGTAGTATATGGACTGTAGGATTGGCGTTACATTTAACGCCATCACACCAGCATCATAGCACGGCACTGGGACAGGCCACGTGGGACGCGCCGCCAATCCTAAATCTCAACGCGAAATAATGCAAAACAAACCACGTTTTCTGAAATGTCTTAGAATCTTCTGGACGAACACACAATCAAGCCATCAATTCCCTACAGCAGACCGAGCCGCGTCGAATTTGTGCCGATTGGTGGTCAGAAGAGGTTTAATTGCGAGTAACGGAATGATGGAAGGGGGGACGGAAGCAATTCATTTCAATTCATTCGTGAAAGGGTGAAGCATGCAGACAGACCCTCTGATGACGGTATTAGAAGGTTCACAAACGAACCGCAGTGCATTGCTTGTCTCGTGGGATAATGGAGTTCTGATTAGCATCGTTACCAGAAATGGGAAAATAACTGGACAACGGTAGCGAAACGGCGTATAATAAAAGCTTGTGGAAATCGACAATAGTGGGATTTGAAATTGAATTAGAAGCAGATCCGTATTCTCGTTTCACTTATCTGAAAGCTCTCATGTTCAAACATCGAGGACTGAAAGAAGTAAATAAGAGAAAAGGTTCGAAAAAATGACAGTGAGAGCTAAGAGAGTGAGAGAGAGTAATATAAAGGGAGAGAGACAATAAGCGCAATGGTGAGACGATAAAAGAAAGGGTGAGAGAGATGATAAGAGGAAGGGTATGAGAGAGTAAGAGAAACGGTGTGATAGAATGTAATATAGGGTGTGGAAAAGGGTAAGAGGGATGCGAGAGAAGGTACGATATGACGTGGGGGAGGTAAGATATGGCGTGAGAGAAGTTAAGAGACAGGCGAGATGATATGTGAGACGGGAGAGAAGGGGTACGACAGGGGTGTGAGAGGGTAAGTGATGGTATAAGAGAGGGAAAGAGGTGGTGTACGAGAGGACAAGAGATAATATGAAAGAATGAGAGAGACGAAAGAGAGAGAGAAGAGAGAGAGAGAGAGAGAGAGAGAGAGAGAGAAAAATGACATATAGAGAGAAGACTTCGCCATTAGGGGAATGAGCCCAACAGAAGAACGTGCAGGACAGAAGCTAAGAGCCGACGGCCGCAATGACGTCCAGTCGCTTCCGAAAGGCAAACGCGGCGGAAGCCGTGAGGGGGAATTGGGGTGCGCACCGCGCATTGAGAGGGCGTCGGGCGAGGGCGGGAGAGATGGGGCACCTGAATCGATGGGATTGAGGTGCGCGGGCGAGGCGCGGGGGCCGCACGGCGCGACCCAAAGGCCAAGGCCGGCGCTCAGACACGGGCCGGTGGCCCGCGCCCTTCTCTGCCCCCGCAACCAATTGTCACACGCCGCTACCTCCGAGATCCCCTCTGCCCCCACTCCCCGCCTCAGCCGCAGCCTTCGCGTTCGCCGCGCAAGGAAAGCATACAATGCCCTAAACGAACACGAAACTTGTCTGAAACGGGCGGGAAATCCGGTGTTAATTATTTCAGTTAAATTACTTTACTCACAATAAATTTAACTGCGTACGTATGTCGCAAGTTGGCGGCCCTATGCATTCTTCAAAAACATTCATGACATCTGAATAAAATCCTCCTTTGAAAGAATGTTAATGAAACTCTGATTACGGTGGAGGTATTTGATAACGCAAGCGCTGCAGCTGTGTAAGCCTGGAACTTCAGGAATCTTGGAAGGGATCGTAAGATAAAGATTAAGAACGTCCGATTTAATTTTTCAACAATACATCACGGGCAATATTCGCATTTCACGAATGAAATTAAGTGTGCATCGCGGTGAACAACAGTGCAGTGGACCCTGATCAGCGCCGTGAATTGTGGTCTGCGCAGTGAAGTGTCGTCTGCGCAGTGAAGTGTCGTCTGCGCAGTGAAGTGTCGTCTGCGCAGTGAATTGTGGTCTGCGCAGTGGATTGTGGTCTGCGCAGTGAATTGTGGTCTGCGCAGTGAATTGTAGTCTGCGCAGTGAATTGTGGTCTGTGCAGTAAATTGTGAACAGCGCAGTGGAACGCGGACAGTGCATCGGAATGTGCGATAGTCTAGAAGAAGTGAACAGTGTAAATAATCAAAAGGAAACAGTGTAAATAAATAATCAAGAGAACAGAGTCGTGTGTAAGGAAAGTAATCAAGTGAAGAACGCAAGGACTGCTTAACCTATCTGTAAGTAAATCAATTTTTTAGTGTAGCATTTAGAAACCAAATAAACATATTTGTTAAATATTATATGTGTGTTTTAATGCACCACGGAGAAGTGTTACAATAGGTAACTTCTTTTTTAATGTAGCATGTTGAGAAAGAGTTTTGTCAGTTTAATAAAAACAAAACTGCCCAATATGTCCATGGAGAATTTTGATTAGTTATTCGTGATGTATAATTATTAATAGCGTATTCAGCTTAAATGGAGATCATCACGGTACAATCCCGAGAGTCGATCGATGATTTTTTTACGTTTAGCCGATGACTTTGTAGTTGCAACAAAATTCAAAACAGAAAATAGCAACATTCAAATGACATTTCGTATAGTCCACCAAATAACCATGTATCTGCGACCGAACAACAATTTGTAGAGTTTCACATATACAGACTACATATCGAAAATGATTTAAAAAAATCATTTTATACCACCTGCAAATACGGTTTGTCACTTTTTTGCAAGTTGTCAGAATCCAAGAAAAGCGACGAGCGGCCGGCGGGCACCTTTTGCACCCGGCCCACGAGCCCGTCCTCGAGCAGGACGGGCGAGTCTCTCACTGGCGCGTCTTCCCGTGGGTGGTGTTCCCGAGAGTTGGCCGCCCCCCGCCCCCGCGGCAGTACGCGCTGCACGGCTTCCGTCATTTGTCTCAACTGCGCTTGCACCAAATTAGATCCCTTGCGCGGCACTAGAGCGTGAGGTTTGACGTGAGCGCACTCTCAATACAAGTAGTAGGTCTGCATTCATTTCCAGTTGGTGTATTATATTTGAAAGGGCATTATGTTACACCTACCGATTGTTCTCGACTCCTCTGCATCTGCTGGGATTAGCATTAATAAGTAATATAATAGTTATTTCTACGGCTATATAAAATTTATTCATCAAGAATTCATAAAGTGGTAAAGGCTAAAAATATGATAATAACAGGGTAAAACTAAAAACAGGATAATTATAACCATTTGTCGCTTTTAATAAATTTACCCTAATGTTTTGTTAAGTGATATTCATAAGACTCCGTAATCAATGCGTTATGAATAAGATACAAATACGACTTATTAATACAGTGACAAAGCAACACCGTATAATTTCCTCCTCTGCAAGCCTCGTGTTCCAATGTTTTAATCATATTACGGCCCCTCATCTTTCATTCGGTGTAACACAGCTGGTACGAAAATAGACAACCTTTCGACATTTCGATAGCAGCTATGTACACATTCACGTCGATAGCGCGTAATTGGCATCGACGCGTGTGTTCTGATGATTCACGACATCGAGGTGCGAAGAGTACAGGCACACGAAACACCCTAGGTTGCTGCGAATCGTGGCGATCTCGGATCAAAGAATCGCGGGTTCGAACCCTGCCTCGGACATGGGTGTATTTGTGATCGTCCTTTCACTTCATTAAAGAAGTATTAATAATTCTCGGCTGAAGCAAGAGGCCCTCGGCCTTAATGGGATGTGCAGTAGGCTAATAAAAAACGGATTGTATTGATTTATTTTGCTCTTCCAAAACGTACGTCTAAGAGTAGTAATTTTTATCATCTCAAACGCTCATTGAATTTCTTAAATGATACATTCTCTCTACATCAAAGAAGTAATGCCTTTTTGTAAATAATCAGGTACATAATTAATTATTTAAATTAACCGAAAAAAGTTATAAATAATTATTAGCATTACTAGTAATACTAAATTTAACAGTTATCAAACATCATACCTCCATTAACCTTTGATGATGATTTTCCTGATCTCCTAAAAGTTTGAGACAACACCTGTGTCATCTACTGACCTTTTGTTCCCTTGGGCGCAGTGATTTGCCCGCATCGCGCCAATGGAATGGTGAAGCGCGGGCGGCGCGGAGGGGGAGCATGACGGCAGCGATGACACCCACGGCGATTTCCCATCAAGCACATCTCTCTCGAGCTCTGCTTCCCTTTCATTAGCTAATGGCTGCCAACGGTCCACCACGTGAGCCTCTTTGCGCCTCGACGAGGCAGCGGCGCCAATGGAAGTGGAAAAGCGCTCGAGGAGCGGAGCCAAACCCCGGAGAGACTTCTATTAACGACACCTACGACGAGGCCTCGGGAATGAAAGCCGAAAAACGCACTAGACGCTGAGCCAGGATACCGGCTAAGGTGGCTCAGGGCGTCAGCTGTCACTGCAGTGACTCTGACCGGCGGACTTTGGATTGGAGTCCCAACAGTGGCTATTTCGCAAATGCCCCCAAATGCCCGCAAATTCAACGCGATGTCTATTGACCACAGCAGATGACGAGCCCAGAAACTCTAAATAATTAATCACAGCCAGGAAACTTTGGAGAGATTCTTAGGGGTTGCGAAAGCTGGGTCGGCAATGGAAGGAGTCATGAGGAAGGCTATCAGACAAGATGTCGAAATGAAGAGCAGAAAAAACGAAAATCCATTCATCACTGTGCCCTTGATCCATTCAGCTAAATATAGTTTTTGTCCTGTTAAAAGGCGACAGAGTTGTTTACCGTTTTGGAGGTTCAATACAGAGACAAGTGCAAACGAGAGAAGCTGAAAATGCGCAATGAAGTGCAGAGTAAAAAATAAATTAATAATAATAAACAAATAAATATAATACACAATTATGTCACAAATGAAATACAACATATGTAAAAGAAGCAAGGACAATAAAGGGGGTAGAGACGGTGAAACAGAATGAGAAAGTGTGTGTGTCTGTGTGTGAGCGAGAGAGTGAAAGCGCGAGAGAGAGAAAACGCGAGAGAGTGAAAGCGCGAGAGAGTGAAAGCGCGAGAGAGTGAAAGCGCGAGAGAGTGAAAGCGCGAGAGAGTGAAAGCGCGAGAGAGTGAAAACGCGAGAGAGTGAAAACGCGAGAGAGTGAAAGCGCGAGAGAGAGAAAGCGCGCGAGAGTGAAAGCGTAAGAGAGAGAGTGAGAGTGAGAGTGAGAGTGAGTGAGAGAGAAAGTGAGAGAGAGAGAGAGAGAGAGAGAGAGAGAGAGTGAGATGGTTAGAAATGGCATCCTCACGTGTACCATTAGGCAATCATTATTTAGTTAGCAGAGGTTGGGGGACCCTTTCAACATCTTTAGTAATTCAGGGGAAATGGAAGTTCCTGACACAATCAGCGGGAACTCGCACCGTCCACCATACAATCCACGCGAATTTGTTGAGAATATAATCCAGGCACCAGCGTTGGAAGGCGCATGCGCAGGCGATTAGTTCAAGTGCCCTCGTCATTAAACAAAGGAACAAATGCAAACAAGGCTTGCTACCGAAGTATAAAGGAGAAAGAGAAAAGAAATGAACCTGTACTGGCAATCAAAGGAATGACAACGCACGCGCTTACGTGTTAGATAGGAAATTTGGCGATGCACTCCATGAACACATATGAAAGTGACTGGGAGATCCTCCATGAAGGGAGTAATTGCTACATGCCTACAAGCTCAAGCAAATACGACTCCATGTGGTAAACATAACAAAATGAAAGACAAGAAGATACAATACAGGAATTCGTAATTAAAGTAAGAAAAAATACCGGAATTTAGATGGCATTGTAATCTTGCCTCAACAGAGTACCCAACAGAGAATGCACAAAATTAAATTCGCTGAAGTCCTATTTTTGCCCTGGAACTTCCATAAGATTCTTTGAAATACTTTCAGAATTTTACAAGACATAATTTTTATATAATATCTAGATTCACTAACTTATTTCAACGGGGAAACAATTAAAGCTAATCAAATTTAAACTCGCAGTTGGAAGGTGCAGGGAACGCTTCAAGTAAATGAACAGATAGAAGACCGCAGGTGCGACTATGTGTTATTTATAATACATCATTCCCGACATTTCCATAAAAGATAAGAAGATAAGAAGAGAAGAGAGCGGATACTAAGAGGGTGTGGAAGTCGTTAGCAGAGGATGACATATGAAAAGGGAATGGAGGACACCGTGTAGGAGAAAGCGCCCCAAAATAACAGAAAGGCTACGATGAGATTACAAACGATTCCACTATATTGTTCATTAACCCCTCGAAGGGCTCCCCCTGTAGCCTATCCTCATTCTTCCCCTTTCATTCCTATCACAATTCATCAAAAACCATATTCCACCCGTCGTAGAAATCCACAGCCATCATTACCAAACCAAATGCCGCTATATTCAGGTGTTTTCAAACAGCCCGTACACCCGCCCATTGGGCAGCTCTTCCGATAGAAACAATTTATCTCCCAACAGGTAGAATATTTCTTCTCCAAACTTCGATGTCAAATTATTCCTTCTGTTACAAACTCCTTCCTTCAGTCAATAAAATTACATTATCCATAAAATCATGCCTATAACTAGGGTCACTCATTCCTCACTCCGTCTTATTTCATGGAATGCAAACGGTGTTAAACCTAATATTCATATGCTGGCCCCGCTTTTTGCATAATAATAAAATACAAGTAGCTTGCATTCAGAAAACCCATCGTTGCCCTTCGATGAAAATTTATATTCCAGGTTATGTTTTATATCGCTACGACCGACCGCGAAAACGGTGCAGCGGCGGAGTCGCCATATTTGTAAAAAATTCCGTAACATCATCAGCTACCTTTAAATATAAATAATACTTTCGAAAATATTAGTGTGGCTATTCAGCAGAAATGTCAATATACCCTAATAATCACAACAATTTAGAGGCCCCCTAATATTCCGTTCAGCTCAGGTGATATTGATTCCTTATTTTCCTCCCGTCAACCAACATTAGTGATTGGTGATTGGAATGCTAAACACGGTGCTGGGGAAGTAGACTAAACTCACCTGCTGGGAATCTGTTACTAGCTGACATAAAAAAATTAAATCTGGCTGTACATGCCCCTGATACACCCAGCTACTATCCCTACCACGCGTCAGTTCAAGCTGATATACTACATTTCGGCGTTTCTAACAACTTCAGTTGCAACATTCAAGTCGAGACTCATATCGCCCGGCAATCCGATCATCGCCCTGTAGTTTTCTCACTCGACACAACCCCAGAAGAAATTCGCCCCGCTCAGCCTTATCATTTACGTGATGTCAACTGGCCATATTATCAGATGCTAGTTACACATCTTCTACCTTCACTGCCATTTCTCTGCACTACAGCGTCATTGACTCACTTACTCATACTATATTAAATGCCCTCGACTTAACGGCCCCGACAGCCCATCAACGCACTTCGCTTCCAGCAATACCACCTGGAGTGAAGAAACTAATCGAGTATAAACTATATATTCGTTATCACTGGTTGAGACATCGATCTCCTCTCTTAAAATCTTATTTAAACCTCCTAATTAAAATTGTGGAACAACTTTTGGCGTCTATCCAGGCGCAAAAGATTCATCTTCAAACACAAACGGCATACCCATATGATCATACACTGTGGAATATAACCCGACGTCCTTTGCGCAAACCTACCAATCTACCCACCCTTGTTACTCCAACTGGAGAAGCATCTTCTCCTTCCGATAAATGCGATATGCTGAGTAATTATTTTGCATCAACCTTTACTTCTTACCCTTCTCAAAATTGGCACCACGATAATCATTTTGAGAAAGGCATTGCACGGCCAGAAATTACGGTTCCTGAATGCCCTAAATTTATTTCACCATCAAAAATCATCAAGTATCTCACTAGCAGCCCAAAAATTATCAAATGGCCATGATCTAATATCAACTTTTTATTAAAATGTCTTCCCATAAAAGTACTATTACATATTACAGCAATATTTAATGCCGCTTTGAGACAAACGTACTTCCCTGATAAATGGAAACACGACCACATTATTCCCATTCTAAAGCCAAGGAAAGCTAAAAATCATCGAACTAGCTATCGCCCGATTAGTTTGCTACCCACAATGGGAAAGCTATTTCAAAAATGTATACTCTCTAGGCTAAATTCATATCTCAGCGCAGTCAATGCCATACCACCTCATCAGTTTGGATTTCAACCCCTTTTGTCTACTCTTACGCCTAACTGAAGATATCATCGAAGGATTTCATGGCCACAAGCACACCGCAGCAGTTTTTCTAGATGTAGCTAAAGCTTTCGATACTGTCTGGCACCCAGGGTTAATTTTCAAACTCCGCACTATATCTTTCAAGCATCATTGAAAGTTTTCTTTCCAACCGGACATTTTCTGTGCGCTTCCCGAGGCTCTATCCACACCATTCACCATCAAAGCAGGAGTACGTCTAGGATCCACCCTCTCCCCCACTTTAATTAATGCCTACACTTCGGATAAACCAATCACCGAAAATACTGCAATAGCTCTATTTGCTGATGATACAGTACTTTACTCCTCAAATTGCAATCTTCAATCTGCCGTGAATAATCTGCAGAATCTCTTAGCATTATTTTCCAACTGGGCCAAAAAATGACACATTGAAATAATCCTAATAAGAGCCAGGCAAAAATATTTACCCTTCGTAGACCAGAAGTACCTCCAAATCTCACATACCAATACCAAAACATCACCAGGCTCCCTCCCAACAAAACTGTCAAATATCTAGAAGTTCTGTTCGATAAAAGGCTTACGTGGCGGCAAAATATACAACAACGAATAGCGCTAGCGACTGGTACAGTCCATCAATTATATCCGGTTCTCAAGAAAGCATCCCCCTTACAACTACATGTTGCTATTCACCTATATAAAGCAATGCTTTGCTAAGCTTTCCCATGATTTCCTATGCTTCCCTTGTCTGGGCTGCCGCAGCCAAAACAAACATCAACAAAATCCAAATTTTCCATAATAGATTTCTACACACCATCACAAAAGCCTGGTACATGCCGAATGCGCAGTTACATAATGAACGTGACGTTACACATAACTCCGTCCATTTCTTCCTCTTATCCGCAAAATTATATTCCAAAATATTAAAGATCCCTTCATTCACTTTCGTATGCGGCTGCACAGGGCCAATGGCCAAGTTAGAATAAATAAAAAAAGGAGACAATGTAATCCTACCTCTGATCTTTCAAACGTCAATTTTGAAAGGTCGAGAAAATTATCGAAAATTCGTGTATTTTCAAAAGTCTAAAATAGAGTCCACTGCAGAAGTGGATTTCGTTATGAACTGATGATTTAATAAAAACTTTTTTTAGTCTTTCATTGTAAATTCATGAAAAGAATTAGCAGAAAACACAAAAAAACAAGAAAATCAAAAGATAAAAAAAATACCTAAAAATTGAAAAAAAACTGTACATTTCTGTCACCTATAGGTCGTGATAAAAAATTATTTACAAGCTATGTCTAGAATGTCTAGCTATGTCTAGAATGCACTAATGAAAAGATGACTTATCATCAAAATCCAAGCCCTGATCATAACAAACAAGGTAGGTGAATATTGTAATTGACAATTTTTAATAATGTATTACGATAGCACACTTTAAAATCTATTATTTATTTGAAAACGTGAACGTAAAGAGTTTAAATCTTGACGAATCACATTTCGCGTTTCAATTACATTGGCGACATCCGACTGGTGATGGTTATTTACTAGAGTAGGATTAACAGAATGAATGTGGAAATTTTCAAGCAACTGGTCAGGCAGATTTAGCTATTTGATATCATTGACAAGTAACCCTTATATCCAAGAACTCTCAAAGCAAGCTGTTTAGATAATTTTCAAACACAATTTCCAATGTAATTACAGCAATATTTACTCTACTGAGAACATAAATTAAGGCCGGAGGGCAAAACGATACAAATTAAA
This sequence comes from Gryllus bimaculatus, assembly GCA_017312745.1. Lineage (NCBI taxonomy): Eukaryota > Metazoa > Arthropoda > Insecta > Orthoptera > Gryllidae > Gryllus > Gryllus bimaculatus. The sequence goes on along the minus strand of BOPP01000019.1, from coordinate 2,310,958 downwards.
TGAGGCGAAAAAGGCGCAAGCGAAAACCCGGAATAAATCTCTGCCAGTTAAGAGCACCCGCGTGTCTGCAGCTCGGTCGGGGTCAGGGAGACGTTGAGAGGGAGCTGGGAGTTGAATTGGGAGGTGGGTGTGGAGGGGGCAGCCGGGAGTGGGAGCAGCGAGGCGCGGGCGATCGCCCAAATTGATTATCGCCCTTGAAGCGCCGCTGGCAGATTAAGCGACGTTCAATCAGCGACGGTGGCGATGCGCGAGGGATAGCCAATGGCCTATGGGTACACGCCCTACGCCCGCCACCCACGCCCTCTACGCACCTTGACATTTCCCTCTCTTGACTCTTCCGGTCCTCCGCCACATCTTCCTCTCATCATCACCTACTTCGGGAACTTTTCTGCCATACATTTATCTTTCTGGCCAAGAATAATTATTAGTTGTACTGAGTATTGCGTACATGCGTATATATTTTACCGAGGGTAGTGTATGTAGGGTGGAGTTGATTTGATGCGAATCTCCTCGAACTTCCAGTGTTTTGCTTGATTAATGTTTATATACTTCTACTTTTGTGTCAACGTCTTTTAAAATATTTTCTTTTTTTCTGAAAATAAAAGTGCCATATAAATATCAGCAAACAAACTATTTGTCTTGGTTGTTTTAAATTGATATCAGATTTACCAAATTTTATTTCGGTTTTTTAATATCATAAATCTGGAATATCAAAAATAAAATAAAAATAAAAAGAGTAGTGCTAACACATTGTGACTCGTAGGTGTTGTATCGAAAATCGTACAGACTCTATTGTACCGAAAATTGATCAGAACCCAATACAAAAGTGATACATTGGAAACAGAAGTATACGAAACGCAAGTGTACCACGAAGATAATTTGTTCTCTTGTTTGATCTCTAGTCTGCCTGTTCGAGTATTTGTCGAATTGTGTTGGAACCTGCTCTTTCATTGGTCCACTTCGTGCATGCAACAGGGCAAAACACATTCCCCATTTGTCTTTATTAGGTCGATAGGCGTACCAGCAAAGGGTGTGTCAGTAAGTGCGCCCACGCGCGATGCAAAGAACGAATTCCAATCAGAGACTACCACTAATCACGTCCAACAGAAAAACAAATGAACCTTCCTTTCTATATGCGCGTGTGCACGTACTCTTTGTTGAAATTTTCTCTTGTTTGATGTAGCCAATTTTCATCCCCAATGCACGACCGCCCAGGACGGTCAGAGAACAAAAGATCCAAGATCTAGAGCACCCTCAAAGAGTTTGAGCCCAAAGGTTGACAGGTACAAAGACATTGCAAGCTATCCACAGTAAAGTGGAAAACACTACGCTCGGTGATGAAATATACACATATTTCCTTCAGCCAAAGATTTAAGAATCTAAGCAAATTTCTATGGATGTGAAAGTGCGTACGCGTACGGAGGTATAACGTACATTAATTATACACATGTCAAAAGAGTAATTTATTTGGTAAATAAACCGCTCAAGGACGTTTTAAAAACGTATCTCTAAACATCCGGCAATTTACGCAGTTCTGTGTTGATCACTAATAAAATAGAGAATGGCGGAAAGCAAACACGAATATTTAATTTGAAGATCGGGGATAATAAAAGTCGAAGTACTTATATTCGTCGTTATGCTTATCTTTAAGTCTTTGTGAAGCATTTTCAGAATTTACGCTCACAACATTCTCTGAATAGTCCATTTACACGTCCGCACTTTATATTTTATTAAGCCGAAAAAAGGCTTGATGCATACTAAGTAGTTCATGCAAATAAGTGACGTACGCGCTGACTCGTCTTGTGGCTGTTGGCTAACATTCTCCTGGAAGGCAGGTGGCGCACGACGAGGTCGGCCAACATCGGCAGCTCTGGCCTTTCCTCTGCACCCGCAGCCGCTGCGCGTCGAATGGCAGACCGGTTCCCGGCAACTAACGACCGGATCACGCGTCACTCAATCGCCCGTGGACACGCCCGCCCGCCCCCACACGTTCATCTCGGGTAACCACAGAGCTCCGAGGTGAATACTAATTCACCCACCTCGGGGACCGATTCGCTCCCTCGCATCCCAGAAACGGAGCACAAAACTGGAATTTCGTAGAAAATAGAATTTTGCTGTCAATGGGGCTGGTTTGTTGAAGGAGTGATATTGAAATCTTGTGGTGAATCACTCAATAAGGCCTTCACGCGGGAAATTACATCACACCGCATTACACTTACCACAAATTGACACTCACTGAGGTTTGCATGTGTAATGCAGGCCAAAAAACATTTCGCATAATGTCGAGCTTTTGCACAGATATTTCGGTTTATTGTAAGAAATGATTTTCATGTTCCGTCCTACATTATTTCAGTAATATAGATGAGTTTTGAGAATCTCTTACACAAACAATCTGTAATGTGCAGTCTCTAAAGAAAGAGAATTTCAGGGAGATTGTACATTATTTCATTTAATATTGTAAGTTAATTATACATGTTTTAAACAAATAAACATGTTTCATTAACAACTTCCCCTTAATATGGAAATGGAAGGATAGGGAAGAGGGTGGGGATTAAAAAGCAGAGAGTTTACGCACAGTAACCTAATAAGAATAAAATACGAATCATCACCGGATTATATCGCTTTTTTGGTTAGAATATAGGCAATAACGCTTCCCAAGAACTCAAACCATTAAAACAAAATAACTGAGTTAGTGACACAGAAATCAAAAAAGAAAATGTTTTGAAAGTAAATGATCATAGAACCCAGGTTTTGACATACGTACACGACCTCGGGAGAACCTTTCTCAGATAACTGAAAAATTTAGAGGGAGACTTCATTTGTAACATTGCTAACACTATAGACGTGGCACTACATTTCCTTATCACATTTCTTCAGTTCGGAAGGTATGAATTTATTCAATACATTTGTAGCACTTTCAAGACGAGCAAACGTCTCTTAATGCTCGATCACGATCCCCATGAAAGAAACTTCTGCAATATTACAAAAAATATGAAAACTCTACCAACAACAGCAAAGCTTTTCGCGTCGCAACCAATACGACTCACGTTGCAATACTGCTGAATAATACTACCCACCTACTTTCCAAACAGAAGCATTATAAGTTCCAAGAATCACTAAATAAATAAGACATTTACCAGTCTTATATATTTGTATTACATTTCTTAAAATGCTCACGGCTAAACATTTTTTTTTACGATATTCGTTACTCTCCAGTCCAAAAATGAAACGGCCTCTTAAAAACACTTAAAAAGCCGACAGAAAGAAATAATATAATGATTTTTTAAAATTTATTTAAAAAATAAGAAAACGTACAATTCATTGAAAACTCACACAAGTACAAATATGTATGATTATTTTGCAATTTTCCTACATGTTACGCGTTTCGTACTTTACCACCCAAACATAATAATATTAACGAACATTTATGTTACCACTATTTATGGGTTTGAAATCTTAAAATTTGCAGGGATGGGGTTCCTTGGATGAACAAAATGAATGCATTTGGAAATAATGAATTTGCTTCAGTTTGACAGTTCCAATGATTATAAACACTTCATGTAAATAAAATTTTAAAGGAAATCATATTTCTTAATAAAACCAAAAAATATCCATTGGTTTCTTTTTTTGGCAGTTTTCCCCCGCTTTTTTTCCAACGCTGGTTTTCTGAGATATTCCTTTTACACTCAGGAGGGCAGTAAAAGCGGGTGGGATTTTGGCGGCAGAGGAGGCAAGCAGTCTGGCATTTCGCCGCCCCAGCCACCTGCTCTCCTTGCAAGCCGCGCTGACGATGGAGGCGGCGGCGGCGGCGGCGGCGGCGATGGCGCCTTACGAGGTCGCTGCTATCAGGCGCATTATCACGCAGAGGCGCGGTCCCCCGTGCTCCACCCCCGCCTCCGCCACTGCCGTCTGGCGGCGGGAACACGCCCCGAGCAGATAGCGGCCTCGCTCCACTGCAGAGGCATTGGCGACGCGTTGGGGCGGAGAAAGGCACGGCAGGCCCCATTCAAGCCGAAAAACGAAACTCGGTTGACAGGCCCCGAAACAATCGGCCATCTTCGCCATATTTTCAACTGCTCTTTTTTTAGTTAGCGCTTTTAAGTGCCATTCTGAAAGTACTATAATTAGTTTTGCGTTTTCAAGACCTCTCTCTGCGTTGATGAAAAAGACAGCCAATGGGGCTGCAGTTTGCGTCGTCTTTTCAAGACTTTCAGTTTTTGATGGATTTCCAAGAATGATAACTAAAATACACGGCGTCGATCGGGTTTGAACCCTCCAACTTGGGTATAACAGTCCGATACGATAACTATTACACCATAGCCACCGCATATAGTGATATTTTGAGTCGATAAATAAATAATTCATCTTGATCGTATTTTCCTTCCAATTTCCCTTGATCCATTGATACAAATGCTTAGAATCAGGCATCTCAAACCTACGAGCTACGAGCTACTTACGCGCCTGGGAAGTTCGGCACTTCTAAGTGCACGGGCAACTTCCCCTGATTCCCCTCTAATTTCCTCACCAAACACGGAAAGGGGTGAGCAACATGGCCCGCGCGAGTTGGTGAATCGTGGCTCATATGAAAATACGTTAGCAAGATTATTTTCTTAAACAACCGAGATTTGAAGTATATTTATATTCCTTATTCCTATTTAAAGTTTAATTTCTTACACAATTCTGTCTTGAATAAAAATTACCAATAGGCAGGAATGCTCCCTAGTTTACGTTGTGTTATATTTAATGAATCATTCAGTTCTTTGATGATACAATAACAATATGGAATAAATTAACAAGTCTCTATAAGTTAACAATGTTCGCGTACAGGCGTTCTTTTGTCAACAATATTTGTCTGTCAAACCCAATATGATCGTAAGAAGTTTATGCAATCATTGCATTCTTGAATAAATACGATTACAAATCAAAATATTTTCGGTTCAAAATGTTTAATTTCACTATAAATAGACAATATGAAATATGGTGTATCATTTAATTTAATTTAAATATTTATTTACTTTATTAAAGGGAATGGATATTAATATAGTTAAATTTGGGACAATAACCGTTAACGGACTTCTCCATAAGAGTCAGGGGGCAGGTATCCAATGGAGTATCGCTATTCTGAAGCAATTTGTTCAACTGTTACATGTAAATCTTGTGCCAGATACTCTGGATACAGAGCCCGCAAGTGAGCTATACTAGCTCGACCACTCACAAGAAAAAGCTCTGGACTGCGAATGCGTGAAAAGTGGCGGAGGGGAAGGTTCCCTGTATTCGAGGCTGAACTTTGCCAAATCAGTTAGCGTTGCAGGAGGTTCTTGAGCTCAACAGAGCAGTGGTAATGGCTTAGCAACGTCTCCCGAGGTTAACGACGCCATGATTTTTTTTCTAACAATAAGCGGTTGAGCTATAGTTACCTTGTCCGCAATCCGTGACTTTGGGCAGGGATCCGGGCAGTGCCCGCTTACTGAAGTGTCACCCAATTACAACCGGTACTAGAGGGTACTAAGCAAGTCCTTTGCTGCCTTAGCGTCGTGTAGCGGGAGTAAATACGGCTGAGCTGTGAAGGAGGGGTCTGCAACATTGCAGCACTGTTTCGCCAATTCAGACACGAGGAGAAAACTCGGAATTGTCGGAGACTGACCTTGACCAGAATTGTCTAGCGACGGCTGCTATCGCAGGTACTTTATCAAGAGCCAGTGACCTTGTCAAACACTTCCCGTTAGACTAGAGGTCTGTGCCCGGAACCACTAATGGATGAGCAAAGGGCGGGTGACGTTGATTTTAGAGCCCAGAGCTACGACCCTTTTGCCAGGACATTCGTCGATTCAAAAGAACATAAGGCGCCATTCCCACGTTCATTCGCTTACATTCGTTCATCAGGACCCATCACCGCCTAATATTGATGGCCATATCATCACACCCTCAGGCATTCTAATTTTTTATTCAAACATTCAGAAATACCATACGCACTTCGCAAGGCCAGTTGTTGGTGATTAAATTTACATCAAGAAACGTGACGTGTCATCTTCTAACATTAATATATTTTTAAATATATTTTACAAAAGTAAAAGAAAACATGCAGACACGGATGGTTCTTACGCTTGTGTATGTGTGTGCATGATGTGTTTGTAATAAAGTAAGTGAGTAAGAGAGAGAGAGATAGAGGGACAGAGAGAGAGAGAGAGCGAGAGGGAGAGAGAGAGCGAGAGGGAGAGAGAGAGCGAGAGGGAGAGCGAGAGCGAGAGGGAGAGCGAGAGCGAGAGGGAGAGCGAGAGCGAGAGAGAGGCAGGACAAGAGAGGGGGAGATGAAAGACGCTAAGGCGGAAGTGACTGTGTGTGTGTGTGTGTGTGTGTGTGTGTGTGTGCGCGTGTGCGTGAGTGTGCGTGAGTGTGCGTGAGTGTGCGTGAGTGCGTGCGAGCGCGCGCACGCGAATAAAATTGTGTAAGTGAGAATGCGCGTAGGTTCTCGTTCTGGGACTACCCCTGCTCACTCGTGACATTGATAACGTAATTCAGCGTGGTCCATAGCTGGCGCAATCCAGAAAATAATCTCTTCCCAAGCACCCCCTTCCCCGGGGCACCACCTCCGGAGCGCTGACCTCGAGTGCGTCTGTGCGCTGTCGAGCCGCGCGGCCCCGAACAGGGTGGGAGGGGCCGTGAGGGGAGCGGCAGGCGGCGGCCAAGGCGAGAAGGCGGCGTGGGCGGCGAGCGGTGGCGCCGAAAATCGATGAGGCACCTCCCACAGGCCACGGCCTCGGCGGCGGCGGCGGCGGAGCGAGCAGGTGGCGGAGGTGACGACGGCAGGGCAGAGGCGCAGGATTGCCAAGCGCGGGGCTAAGCCATTTCGACCCAGCTGGTAGAAAAGAACAGCACGCATAACAATGAGAACACGGAACGCGTGAATAATTTAAATTCCGTTTAAAAGTTAAATAGGCAAGATCGCCACCAGTTGGTGTAGCTTGATACCCGCTTTTCGTATCGCATAGTTTGATTTGTTGTAGGCGGAACGAAATCCCAGAGGGTTACAGAAGATTTTTACGTCCCATTTTTTCTGCGTCATAATTAATATTACGCTTATTTTAAAATGCCGTCATCAATTCACGCCGAATAGTCTACCAAATATAAAACTTTTTATCAATTATACAGTTCATTTGGTGAATCAAAACTAGTTTCTTTTAAACCTGTTTTCTTGGGCGCCACTTCAACTGCAGGCTATGCTGTGAGGGTGATTTACACGAGCAATAAGTCAAATATTTGCTTAGTTATTTAATAACGATATTTCGTTTTTCAGAAAATATTTAGTACTTTATATTAATGGACAACGCATATAAAATACGGCTCTAATTACTAGTAATATAAATATTTAATCTACCGTGAATTTATTATTCACAGCAATAGCTTACGACTCTTCTTTAGTATTAAGACACATAAATATGAATGCATGCGAGTTTCTTTGAAAGTATCAACAAACCAAATAAGGTTGTCAGAACCAAATTCAGCAAATCCTTTAACCACAACGATCACAGCAGTACATCGGCATGAATGGCCTGTCGTAGAGAACGAAGGGATCCGGTGATGCCCCGCTGGGCGACGCCACTCGTATGCACTGAATCCGCTTGGAATGAAGATCAAACTCGCCCTTCTTGCCCCACTCCCAGTGTTCGAGAGCCTTGAACCCAGCCCTTCCCGCAGAAGGCTGGCGCTGCCTGGCGGCGGCGCTCCAAGGGCGAGGGCGTTGAGGGCCGCGCCCACCTGTTGCGCCCCTCCCTCCGCCCCGGGTCGCACTTGTTGAGGGCGGTAGGGCGTGGCCCGAGACACTCCGAACAGGCCACGGCGAACCCAGCCCTGCATTTGACTTCAGCAAGGTTCAGCGGATCAAGGAAATTTAACTAGTAAATTTAGCTGCGTAAACAAGACCTGCGAATTACCATTTTTTGAGAAAATTAGTGAAAACGAACCCGTAAGTCTCACGTACAATGTGGAAAAAATACGCATATAAATTAAATATTTTACCACCAGAAAATACAGTATCACCCAACTATTTATCCATACCACAATTCTGTTTTCAGCAAACTGGCAGTTGTAAATTTGGTCTATTTTGGGTATCTTTTTCACCCGAGAGGCGATTTTCTCCGGGCGCAGACACTGATACTAATGAGTAGGGGGCAGATGTGAATGAAATGTCATTTTTTCTTTTCACTTTAAAACGATGCCGCCTTGTATAAACATTACTTTTGTATTATGACAAAAGGAAATGACCAATTTTATATGTATTTTTTTCTTTGCGTTTTTCGATTTCGACTAATAGAAGTCATTTTATTACCCTTTTCTGTCACTTTTAATGCATTTTACACTAATTACATTGATTTTAATATAATTTTAATGATACATGCCTCAAACAATATTTTGTTACTCATACGTTGTATTGACAGCCGTGGCAAGTGATATGTAATCTAAGATTTCTGTGACGCCATTGTCGGTTCGACTGATTTCGTGATAAATAAAGGCAGATGTTTTGAGGCATACCGGGTGCTCCACCAACTATAGGCAACCCTCATTATTTCTCAATGGTTCACGATATCGAAATGCAGTTTTCGCTGAACAATGAGAAATCACGGGGCAAGTAATAAACTCTAGAGATAATGTTCGTAATACTATTTTTTCAATATAATTCAAAACTTTACATTTTTCACTAGCAATGAAAATATCATAAATAGAGGAAAACAATGTTGTATAAGTTGGTAATGTTTTGTCAGTAGTTTGACTACACAATTAGTATACTTCCTTGAGGTGTGATTTAAAATTAAACCGACAAAACTTCCTAGAGCAGCCCTTTCAACTGTCGCCTTAGGGCAGATGGCCTTCACTTAGCGGCGCCGTGACTAATACGGGGTGAGGGGGCGCCTGAGGGAAAACACGCCATTTCAGCAATCCGTGGTCTCGTCTAGGACGTCTCGTCTAAGATACTGTAAAATATTGTTATTGTAAAATACTGTAACAATTGTAAGATAAATTGTCATTGTAAGTAATACTGATATGGTCTACGAACTGACACTATACTACACTACACACTTTCGGAGAAGTGAAGTTTGTTATAGTACAATTGCTTTGCTGAATGAAGTTATCCGATTGAGTATCTTCAACACTTTTATAATGAATTTATAGTTCCGATATACATGAAACAAAAATTATGAATTACATCATACGCAATATATCGCTCATATTTCATTTGAAAAAGAAAATTTCAATTGCATCAATGGCTATTAGCCGATTGCCGTGTTTGAAAACAACGTGTAATAATATTACCACCAAAATAAATATTTCAAAATGTTTTTTTAATTTTTATTTATTTTACGTCAAAAACAGGTCACTGGATTGGTCAATGTGGTTAAAAAAACAATTAGTTACGCCAACGTTTCGAAATGTATAATTTCTTCATCTAGACTTACTAATAATCATACAGGTAACGTCTCATTTTAAGCCTCCACACCCAACTCCATATGGAGTAGCTGGAGCACGTGGGTTTATCGCGAGACAATTGTGAGTCGGGCCAAGGCCCAAACTAATTGTTTTTCTAACCACATTGACCAATCCCGTGAACCTATTTTGACGTAAAATAAATAAAAATTAAAAAAAAAACTTTTTTAAAATTTATGTTGGTGGTAATATTATTACAAGTTGTCATATTTTTGTAGTGAGCTGTTTATACCGTCACCAGTTGAAAATAACTACGTAGAGTGTTGTGGTTATAGACATGCTGAATGTGTATTTTGGCAGAAACAATATATTCCTAAATCAAGAGACAATACAATGGTAATTAATGATAAATTGATAATTAAAAAAGAGACAGAAATCACCTGGGTGGAATTTGCTTATTATTCGCACAATTCTATTTTGTAATATAAAAGTCTGTGAACTATAAGAAGTATTTCCCCAAAATATGCAATATCGCAGGCGGGAATGAACATTTGCGAAAATTACAAAACACACAGTATGAACCGACTGAATTTGAAAGAATTGTGAACGCATAGCAAAATAAACTTAGTTTAAAATTCAATTTATTTAAAAGGACATGACATTTCATTTCACATTTGACTGAATTGAGAGATCTAAAAATGTTGTTACTTTAATATCAGTCAATGGTACACCGTTTATATTCATTAGAGACAAGAATTGTACCCTATTGTACTAATAAAAAATAAACTGAGCAAAACTTGATAATTTTCGTGAAAGTCACGAAACACTTATTATTTTCCTTCGCATTGCAGAATTATAATGAAAATTAACAAGAGGTTATATCCTTTACAGAACGTGGATAAATCGGGAACAACGTTTACCTCACTTCGATGACCATGCCCGGGGTGGCTTGGAAAGAAGGGCGAAGGGAGCCAGAACAGCTAGCGAGTCTAGGCGAATCCGGTGAGGTTTCCTCGTTCCATTTTCGCCAAGCTGCCATCTTGTTTAGGTAGTAACAAGTTGAATGTGAAGGAAGGCTCTGGGCAGGGTAGCCCCACAGCGGCCACACCACGGTACCCCTGTTCTGCGGTTAGCCATTCTCAAAGCGTCTATTGACAGACTAGGAATCCTCCGGATGGCGCCTGAGATGTAAAAACAACACACAGAGGAACCTGAGATCTGCAGCCACTACTGACAAGATTTTAAGCTTTTTTACGTATTCAATTAATTTTGAATTGCTTAATATTTCCTATATTTGTTAGGTTAATATATTTACAGATGTAAATATTTCAATAACGAAAAAAAATCTCGATAATTATTTTACATGCCCTATATGTTTAAAATAAAATTAAAATTTAGTGATTTGCGTATCTGCATTGCTAGGGCGACAACTATTCTGTCCAAGTGTTGTGGACAACTATGACTTTTCTTCACATGATTACTACGGAGTGATAGGCAGGGCCACATTATGTCCTATCTCAAACACTCTAAAATCACCACTTAGTGTCGTAATTTTCCCGAAAAGATAAGAATAACTTCTTTTCATGATATTGCAAACATTTCGATGACGCGGTCTTGCGAGTGCAAAATACAATGAATCACCTGACTATGGCCTTTCACTCTGCCTCTTTCAACGAGGTTAAACATATTATTATTGTTATCATTATTATTATTATTATTATTATTACCAATAACAATATACATTTCAGGATTAAAATCTGAAGAAAATTGAAAGTTTTATATAAAATGAGGCATTTCGACGTAATCGACCGAAGTGGCTCAGGGCGTAGTGCGTTGACTTCGCATTCGGGAGGCCTGCGATCAATTCCCGTGCCGGCCAACCTGACCAGGGTTTTCGTGGTTTCTTTCGATCATCCAGGCGAATGGTGAGATTGTTCTACTGAAAAGCCACGACCGCGATACCGGCGTCGCTAGCAGAATTCACAGACGGTTAAGCGAATTTGAGACAACGCGGGCTCCTGGTTGGGTGACCGGCACCGAGGCAAATTGCCTTTAACGGGACGTATAATGGATAAATACAAAAACAAATTTCGACGTAAAGGCAACTAGTACTTCAAGTTTCGCTGTGATATTGCTTTCTAATACAAAACTAGTGCAAAATTCCATAACGTACGAGTGAATTATCTTTGCCAATTTCCCTGAAATCATTTGGAATATACACCGAATATACCCTTCTCACCATAAATAACACTAATCACGATTTAGTTCAAATGCCAGACACACCCAAGCGTCTTAAATATGGATGGCTTGTCTTACAACAGATTTTTCATTTATATTCTCAAAATTGTGAAATATTTGACTTGTGAAAAATAACTTTTGACAAATTTTAACTTTAAACTCACTTTATGTATAATATATATATATATATATATATATATAAATGCTTAGTGGTCAATAACAAATTAGTAACATTTCTCTTTTCAATATTCTATACGGTTATATTCTATAGCAGAGGAAAACGACAACGCCTGGAAAATGCAATAACGCCCGTTAACAGCGAACACAGAAAACCGTGTCCCCCGTTAATTATTAAATTCTTACAATTTGCACGTCATAACGTTCTCTACCCGAAAAAGTAACTCACAAAAATTGAAAAACGGTGATTGTATGATGACCTATCAACGTTGCCTCACTTTATGACTCAACCCACACATTGGAGAGTAATGAACTACGGTGACGCAACTAACCACACACTCAACCTGGGATCACACAAAGCACCCACACTGCTCCTGAAGAGCCGATGACTCGATTTCACTACGTTCCATTGACTTTAAGTGGAGAAATCTGAGAGTCGATGGGCTTCACATGACTGGACTCTCTCTAAGAGTCGATGACACCAAGACAATGCGGAACAAGAACGAAGAAATACTAAATCATAAATAAAAACTTTTCCTTTTCAATTAACCTGGAAGAGCTGAAGAAACGTTTCCTTGGTGTGGAGTGCATATTCGCATACCAAAATAACGCAATACTAGTGGCATGTTTTAGCACAAACTGCTCACCTATGAACACGTGAAAAATAACAGTAAAACCTTTCGGAAGGCGGTACATTCCAGTTTGGGTGTGATTTGACATCCGCGAACTCATAACATCGTTGGACTTTCAAGATCATGGGAGAATGTCCATGCCAGAACGAAAGACGGCACGAAAAATCTCCCAACATAATTTACTGAACTGATCTACGTTGAAAAGGACAGGGGTAAAGGCCTTAATTCAGCGATTATTAATCTTTCACTCTGAAAACTCCTTAATGCCTAGCTATTTACCATACGATATGTTGGTGAGCAGACGCAAAGAAGTGGTACTTAGATTGCTACGCAATTATTAAACGACCATCACCAAGCCCAAAGGGCAGAGGTAGGAACAGGTTGAGGAAGGAAGGATCGCGAACGGTCCATGGCCCATTGTTGGAGCATTGCTCTGGCATCCTCCTGCATCTGATGGCAGGAAACCACTGGAATGACCGATTGGACCAGATACCTAGAATTCCCATTCACAACTCATCGGCAGGTATCGATGCAGTTAGACTGGAATCGAATAACTCTTATAAATCGACCCATGGACATCTTGATCTCTTGGTGTGTCCGGAAAGTAAGTTGAATGATTATTTTCCTGACAACCCGGAAGGCTGCAGTGTTACGACTGGTAGGGAAAAAGTGTGTGTGTGTGTGGGGGGGAGGGTGTCTTCAGCAATTTCCTGCAAGCCTATGCTCAAAGCAGACTGCTCGTAGTGTGTACATGTGTTCCAGTGACGCGTTGGGAGATCAAAATGCCACGATTCACTGAAAAGCGTTTTGACATATTTTGTGTTAAATTAAGGAATTCAGACTTCTAGACCGTCACGTCAATTCTTAAACGAGCTTATGGGGATGATGTGATGTTTCAAAATAGGATTTACCAGTGGCCAAGATGTTCCGGGACGGGGGACAGGTTGTTGACGATGCACAACGGCCTTGACGCCCCTCCACGTCTCGTGGAAGTTATGCTCATTGTCTTTTTTGATTCAAAAGGCATTGTCCACTCGAAGTTTGTACAACAGGGACAAATTGTCAACAGTAAATTTACGTTAAACGTTTTGAAAGGCTGCGAAACCGGTGCTTCCTCAGCCACCATTCAGTCCCGATCTGGCACCGGTAGGCCTATTAGTTTCTTCGAATAAAGAAGAGGTTAAAGGACCTTCGTTATGGGACGATAGATATCGCGAAAGCCGCCGCGACGACGTATTTGAAGGAGGTATTTGTAAACGTTTTTCAATGAGCCTACCAAAGCTGGCAGAATTGCTAGAACAAGTGTATTGATGCGCAAAAAAGCTCTTTTTTAAAATACTAAACATTTATACTTTTATATTCAATAAATTGTTCTTCATGCATTTATTTAACTTAGTTTCCAGACACACCTTGTATGCATTCGAGTTTCAGCTGCGAAATCGCTACCTGACGCTTTTGGCCCCATAATAAATTAGGTAAATATTACATTTCTTTTTTTCTGAGATCTCGGGGTAATAACGAGCCGAATAAGTCATTTCGCAATTTTATAAATGCTGGTTCTCCTACAATTTTAACATTATTGGAATGATATTTATAGAAAATTCGTGTGAATATGTACTGTAATACAGGGACGTGGTCACATCGTGAAAAGAAATCATCAGTATTCGATCGTCCTCTATCAACAAATGCAGAGTCAATGCAATTGGAAGAAGAGTAATGGTAGAACAGAATCCCCTTATCGAACGATGAAGACGAAAAATCAATACAACGCTTTCTTCTACTTGCGAAAGCAACACGTGGCGTCACGCGATCCATCGCTTCAGTCCGCGAACAAAGCCCTCGAAAAAGGTTCCTTTACAAAAAAATATTTGTTCGAGATTTCTAGTTCATATCGAGAGGTTAATGCCTTTTTTTAATCTCAAACAATTTTGCACTCAAAGTTAATCTGGGAGCAAAAATAAATATGACGAGGGAGACGGAGACAGACAGAGAAACAGATTCCATGTTTTTTGTTATTTATAATTTTTGATTTTGATTTTGATAATCATATTTAAAACCACGGTAAATATACAAATTTTATGCGATTTTTATCTTTCTTGTTCATCGAGACAAGAATACAGATAATCGAATTATAAATATTTTAATCACACTTCACTCAGAATCCTTACATTATAATTTCTTCTCTAGAAAACTCTGCCAATGTCTATGACTAAATTCCGAGAAGCCTTCACTAACTCGAGATTCCAATGGATGGCAAAGAGCAGAAGAGAAAGCTCGGGGCGTCAGATCTTCAGTTGGCACAGCCAGCGAGCCAGCAAATATCGCAACCACCCAAAGGCTTCGTCCTTTGAAAGATCCACGGAAGAGGCAAGAACGCCTCTCGCCTTTTGCGCCATCGCGAACTCCGCTGCTCCGCTCGCTCAGACGACGTCTCCCCCGCCGTCGCAGTGGGCGCCCGCGAGAGCCCTCCAGCTCTGCCAGCGCCTCGTCCTCCCAGCCCACACCTGGCCCTCCTTCGCGGAGACGCCCTGCCTCGCTTCCATTCACTCATCGGCCGAGCTTAAGTCAGGGCAGCATCCCAGCTATCTCTGCAGCGACTCTGACCGGATGCACTATGATTCGCGTCCCGACGGTGACGGATTTTCGATGTCAGCTACGCAGCTGGAGTTCAGCCGCTGTTTGAGGTTAATACTATTCAGGGCCAGATACTCTGATCAATGGTTTTCTGGTGCATGTGATGAACACCAGCCAAATATCGGAGCAGTATTTTGAAAAAAGGACACGGACCGCGCGAGTTCTTTCATTTATTTTCCTTTTCCTATCCTCCCCTCTTACCTACACACTACACTTAATGCATTACGCTATCTAACATGTCCGGAGACCAGTCAGGAGGTTATATGCAACACTCTAGGAGTACATTTTAAAAGCCTGTCCAGCACCTTCCCAAACTCCCCAATACAAATGTTTAAGAGCTATCAAGCATTGCAAGCAGTGTTTTCGCGACACCTAGTATTGAGACCTTTCACGACCTAACATCCTG
>BOPP01000019.1:2257655-2279593 GCA_017312745.1 Gryllus bimaculatus | reverse complement strand
GGGGGGGGGGGGGGGGTGCAGGGAGCTTCCCAACCATTCCGCTGGCGCAGAAGGTCCGGTCGGAAAGCACAGCGGAAGTGCAACGCTCCCAGCCCCTCGCGCAGGGCGGCACGAGGTGCGGCACGGCGACCGCACGCGCTGAGTAAAAGATAGATTTTATTTTTCTTCCCCGTTGACGCAAATGAATCACGCACGCAGATGAAATGTAATCAGCAGAGAACGGAAAAATATGTAGTATGAAAGTCAAAATATGTACATAAATTTGTAATGATAACTGTCAGAATATGTAAAATCGGATATAATATTTAATATTAAAATACAGTAGTTATAAAACACATTTACCAAATACGAAATTACATGTACAAAAAATTGCTTAAACAAATTTTAAAAATAATACAAATGTTTTAGAACTAATTTGGAGAGCACAAATTCGTGCACATTTTGCACCATACAACTTTCCCGTCAGTAATAAAAGCTTTGTCTATTGCTATTCAGAACGGTAGTTTAGTAGGCAGATTAGACGCAATAGAAGCCCTCGTACAAAATGGCGATATCTACGACAAGCGAACAATCACTACAGCGTGCAGCAATCTCAATGAAAGCACGTCGGCAATCGCCAAAGTTCCTCAGATATTAAGGTTAAAGTTCACGAACCCCGGCGATATTGATACTCTTCACACCTAAAGGTGAAAATGAGCTCAGTCGCCGACGTGCACTTCCCGCTAATGAGATAAATGAAGCAGGCCCGCCGACCTGCGTCTGCGTCTTTAGTAAGCGCATCTTCATCCGTCAACACTCAATAATAATGTAGGAAAAATTCTGATTTGTTGTCAATATTTCTTTTTATAAAAAGATTTGTATAATATAGAAGAAAAATTGATCAAATAAAAAATATTTCGTGAAAATAGAAAAATATGCAAAATTTGTAATGGAGAACTAAATATGTAACGAAAAAAATTCATAGCGACGATTCGCTAAGATTACAGTTTTGAGAACGGTAAGTAGAAAGAAAAAATATGTAATTACTAAGTGGATTCCGGTTGTAGGGAACTCTGATATAGAGAATCGTCGGTTATAGTGAACCTCTACCTCTGTTATAGTGATTCTCGGCTATAGTATATACTAAGACCTGGAGATTAATTTCCTATTAAAGGCTCTTTTGGCCGTTCTGCAGATATCTTTCGGGACTGGCAGCAGGTAGGACGTATCAAACCTGCCACTGCAGGTCTATCTTGATTGTCGTACCTGCGCTGTGCCGTACAACTTTCAGTCGACAAAGGCGCAGAGTGCGGCTCAAGGGCCACCGCAATAGCTCTCTGTCAATAATTAAAAACAAGTCAAATCACGTCTCATTTACCTCTCATTTCTGTGAATTATTCAGGTTACGCATAAATTTGCCTTGGAATACTTATTGAAATATACATGTTTTTTCACTCCTAAATTTCAATGATCCCGGACATGGAATGCAAAAGAGTTGCTGCTCTTTCCCCGAAACATTACGTGTCACATTAATAAGAACTCTGTTCTGCTACGCCTTGAAAATGGAAAGTCCGTTCTACCGAGAACGTGCTCTTTCATAAGGTTCTTGATATGTAGATAAAAGCAGTAAATCAGGTAGGATATGAGCAGGCTTGGCCTTAGTCCACCGGGAAGACAATGGCGAACTGGAGCAAAGTTTCCAATTCATCCCGGACGCAAGCTGTTCTGTTCTCAGAGTGAAATTAGTTGAGGCGCACAGGATTACGAATGAGAATTCACTGAGGTACACATCTTTACGTATTTCAACATGCATGAACTCCTACCACATTTAAAGTTATGACCTGGAACACGTCGGCTTCAAAGAATATTTTCTGCCATTTGTGGATAAATAGCTCAAATTCATGTTCACCATCATCGGTTTAGTAAGTGAAGATTAACAAACGTTAACTTACGCTTAAGCTTAGCAAACATAATGCTGTTCTTTTTCCAATATCACCAAACTTCGGTTCTGCTGTGAAGTAAGCACATTTGCTCCTTTCCTAGATCTCATTCCTTCTCCCCTTTCTACCACAATATTTTTATTTCCTGTAATTTCCTTCTTATTCAAAACACTTTCAATTAGAATTTTAGCAACCTAATCATCTTTGAAAACATACACCATCTGCTTAGGATTATTTTATTTTATATTTTTATCAGTGTTATTTCCCTTGCTTTTACAAAACTGATCCGCATTCTCAACTAAAGTGAGATATTTGACTGAACATTTTTGAATGCACTCTGTTAAAGGCATTAGTATTTTCATTATTATGGAATGAAACGTTTTGTTTCTGTTCACAATATTTAATGTTGTGCATTTCTCAACCAATATTGTCCAGAATTGCGCCGATAGCTTAAAACAACTCTAGTAGTGCTGTCTGAGCCACTTGGGAGAAATAACTAGAGTCCGGCATGTTTTCTTTTTCTACAAACAATTCTCAAAATTGTGTTCTAGACATTTTGTTGTGATCACGCAATATTGAATTTGTTACATTTTATCACACGAAATTTGGTTGTACATTATGTATTTTGTATACTTTGTTGATATTTATTTTTCCAAAAATTCTAAGAACATCTAGAAACTTTATTTCGCAGAAATATTTGATGAATTTTTAAATAAAGCTTATATTTCTTTAATTGACAAATTTTTCTTGCATATTCCGAACTGCATGGAGATGACCCGAGGTTCCCCACTTGAAGACGCGGACGTGTGCACGGGAAATTTGGGTTAACCTGTCTGCACTGCTGTCGCAATAAGCGCACAAGCACGCTCAGAATATTACCTTTAAGCTTGGAAAGTGTCAGTGATGTAGTGTTCTTTAACATTACGTTCAGAAAAATATTGTCGTTGACGTGAGCACTTCGAAGGAGCTCGATGCCCACTGAATAATCACTGTAACTTCAATTTTACGATGATTCTTTCTATTGCCGAAGATAAAATTGTAATCTTAAAATGAATTTAAATCTGATAGGCCAAGAACGTTATTATAAGTATTTTATTAATGTAATTTAAAATTGTGAACATTTACTTTGTTTGTAAATTATTTTTAAGGGTACTTTGTTGTAAGTGTACTAAATGATTTACATTCGATATTACGTATCACAGCCCTCTTTGACATATTTAGGTTCATTTTCTTCCATTTTTTCCTGTATAGTAATGGCCGAATGATAATCCCGCATCGCATATGTTGCACCATAGAAGTGTCTCATTTTTCTGAGGTTCATTTACAATTCAGGTTTATACACTCTGCTAACCCCCAAAAGCGTTCTGAATACCCCAAGATGACATCATGATCTTACGAAGTAAACTGACCTTGGCATTTCGTAGAGGAACATCAACGAAAACAATTTTCCACGGCTTGATGTAAATCTTTGAAGTGTCTTGCAGATAGACGCCAAAATGGGAGAGACCTGAGTCCAGTTACAAAGAAATTACCGCAAACGATATTTATTGGCTAGTAAGAAAACAATGGGACATTTTATCTCATCAAACTTGGGATCAATAATACATTCGTTCTGGCAGTTAACTGCGTGTGTCCGATTGTGTGAGGTCACTACAAAAATATTCGCAAAAATAAAAGAGAAATTCAAACATCATGAGAATGGATACATTAGAATAATGAATTAATATGTTTTATTAATAGTAGATAAGACTCGGTGAATATACTTGAAAATGACAGTACCTCAGAAGACGGAACAAGAAATATTTTGAATGAAAATTCTATTTTACCTTCTTGTTTAAGATACCCCTGCTGTACTTCTTCCAATGCGAGGAGAAAGGAACTGAACGTGCATCCTGCTCCCTTCCGTCTCCCGAACACCAAGCCGCCGAGAGCCCCGGCCCTGGAGGTGGTCAACGTGCTACACAGGGGCGGTGTCCTCCGAAGGTTTCCCAACACGCCGCGCCGCCTCCCCGAGGCCGCTGCGCCCGCCGCAATAGGTCAGGGCTAGGGGGCGCCCGCCGCGACACATGAATCATTGATCGACATTCGATACCACTGTACTTCGTCTGACATGGAGGACTCTCCTTATAAGGCGGCGATCTTCAAGTTTCGCAGACATGGTCGCCTTTACTTTTCACTTTCGCTCACTTACTTTCGGCAGAGACACTCTTATTTCATAAAGGAAAAGTGGATAAATCCTGTTACTAAGTATAGAAAAAAGTTCTCTAATACGTAGTGAAACAAGAATCCATGTTTTGTTGTTCTCTGATACCTAAAAATTGATTGACGGCAACATACAGTCGGCCCTTGTCGATCTGAAGGAACTCAAGGCTCTCGAATTTCAATATTTTTATATTTGCAATTACTTTACATAGCTCTTATAGCCTCAACATTTTCAAAATTTTCTAAAAAATGGCATCAATTTTTTTTATTAAACTTTGTCATAGGATAGCTTAAAGGACGCCTACGAGAATGGTGCAGATTTCATGTTACTTTAAATCCAAGATTTTTCGAAAATTTCAATAGTGCAATTTGTTTTTTGTTTCCTACAACTATAATATTGAAGACCGGGAATTCTTCTGTAATGAAATGTATTCTTTAAATACAGATCTTGAAATATGCAATTTTTCGCAAATACGAGTCGTTTCGGTGTAACTTTGCGCAAAATATTGGCAATTCCTAATATTTTTCACGGATAGAACAAGGGACCTTTAAATATGTCGCAGGTCTCATTTTCGTTGAACTTTCTGAATTTTCGAAAATTGCAAATTTATAAATGATGTGAGAAAGTAAGTGCTATTGCATTATTTATTATTATAATATTATTATTGTTCCGCCCATGAACAGGAAAGTGCGGATGTATTTGGACCGTTTTGGAAAGGTTTTGAAATACGGAGTCCAACAGTAAGACAGCACGAAAATACAACATTATGGATATTGACAATACTGTTACTGTTATTTTTTAAATAAATGTATTCACAGAGAAAGATCGAAAATAACTAGCTTGATTTCGTTACTTAAGAAATAGCAGAACTCCACTGTTTTTGCAACATACTAAAATCGTGTAGGGAATGTGTAAAAAAGGTAAGTAATAATCAAATGAATAAACAAAGTTTTAATATGTCAACTGATAAAGAAGGATTGGAAAAGGATTGCATTATTTTACAATACATATTTGTCCTGTCATCGGGTAATTCTCAAAAGTATGTTTTTAGTTCGTAAACACTTTAGTTTTGAATATAAAGTCAAAAGACATCGATGTTCCATTGCTTTGCACGGTACCAATGTATACGTTTTCCTCTTGATGTTGAGTTACTTAGATGGATGTTCATGGGCACTGAGACGTAGCTGAAATGGAGTTTTCTCCAGGTCGAAGAATTTTGTTTATAAATTGAAATAATACGGGTGATTGTTTTCTTTCCTTTAATTGATGTCATCAATAAAGGTTATACCTTGGCAAAAAACAAACGATTTGAATAATAAAAACTTTAAATCGATATTAAGTCCTGCGGTGAACACAAGAATTTTCTCAGCAACGGTCTCTCTTATCTTTGTATTTTCAAATGCATCGCTGTTAAAGTTTTTGTTTAGAGTATCTACAAATCACCCCTCAAAGCAAAGGCCATATAATAAAATATTTAAGAGCAATACAGTATTAATATTGTCTGAAGACACGAATGACCACTAAAGCAATTAGTAGGGAATTTATGCGTACACGTGCGCATAATATGAGCGTGTGTTATCAAGAATATTGCTGCTTTACTCAACTTATCCTCCCCACCATGTATTCGCAGCCGGCACATAAAGGTAAGTCTTATCTTTGATTAAACGTTGCTTGTGAGTGCGGTTGCTTCTACCAATTGGTCAGTAACGTTCAGAAAAAGGTAAGAAGGCCACTCGTTGAACGATGTACAACTAAATATATTATTAGACGGAATTTCAATATTCTGTATAATTTCTGAACTGAACATTGAAGACGTTTCAGGAATGTTCAATAAAACAGAAGCATGCTACATATTTTACGTATGTTAGTTTAAATACTTTTTAAGCACTTTTTACATTACTGAATCGGGAAGGAGAAGAAATAGGGAGTTCATGTAATATTATTTTTAATATCTTTTTCGAGCAAACATGGCGTTAACTAATAACAGATATTTTATTTCATTCTGGTGAAAAGGAAAAGTATGTTTACCAATCCTAATACTTCATAGCGGTAAATTTCCATTAGTCATGAATCTTCGCGTAAAAATGTACGATCATTTATGAAATAAAGCAACAAATAACATGTTGCATAGGACAAATTTACATTCGTAAGAAAACATTAGAGTAACAAATGATTAAGCTCTACATCACGTGGCGCAGGTTAATCGAAAGCAGATAAATACATTCGAGTACTAATATGCGGACACGATTATTGAGGCCGAGAAAGCGCGCGAGGCACCCTCCAGAAAGAGCGTTTGTGCTCGGCGCTGAGCTCACACGTGGCGTAAGTCATTTGTTACGCCACACATGGGACAAGAGCTGCGCAGTTCGCGAAGAAAACACTGTGGGAACGCACGGTAGGAAGTCCGAAACTCAACGCCTCCTGCTCGTGAATCTGCTAGGTTCTCACGAGCAACAATGTACCCGTAGTAACACTGTTTTCAAAACACAAAAATAATGTTGACATTAGTTACTTTTATAAAAATTTCAAACATTCAATACACATATATTATCGAGATTTTTGCTCGCTTTAATGAACTTTTTATTTAAAATAATATTTTATTTCAAAAATATATATTGGGATTTAATACAATTTTACTTCATTATTTAATTCATAAAGGTACACAGAATGTATTATATATTTTCAGTAAAAATGTTCACTATCACGCGGCAACATTTAGTGATTATTGAATTCAATACGAAATTAAACATTAGAAATAGGATTTAACACTTTTTTACATTTCTACACAAACTCTTTATTAATGGTGAAAGAAACCCTCTCAATAAACAATGAAGAGCTAAATGACACTCGTTTAAGATCTACTATAGATACGGTCATGGGCGGTAAACAAAAACAGCGCGGGCACATCTGAACAGATGACTAGACGACACAACGACGCTCAACCCAATACAAATTGAACTTCTGGTAAACTCCATTAACTTCGGAACAAGAAACGCAGGACAAAAAAATATTTTCTGAATAATACACCTTTGTCATCGGGAATCGCCGATTTCCGAACACATAGATGAATTGTCTGTTTATGAAAGGTGACTAGACTGCATTCACAGGCTCACGATTTGTTCGGACAAATCCCAAACGAGATTTCGAGGCAATGAAAAAAGAATGCTCTATCAATAGTAGTAACGAGTTTCGTAACAAGGTAGCATACACATGCTGTCAACGTGGACAGGTTTCACAACACGACATTAAAACGTGCTTTCCATACGTACAAACGGCACCAGTCAACACTGCAAACACATGGATCCGTGCGTGATGTCACGATCACAGCTTGCGCGCCGACGAAGCACGTGCGTGTGCGTCGAGGACGCTAGCCGCCTCACTCGCCACGCAGTTTCGCTTTTGCGAATAGCACGAACCTCTCCACTTTCTTACTCACCCACAAAAAGGTTGATCCTACACACAACACCCGCACTTGAACGCAGACACGAACTCTCCGGCGAAGTTAGCAAGGCTCCGACACGTTTCACAAAAAAATGCACCAACACACATCCGCACTCACACACACTTGGAGTACACGAACGCATAGACACACTCGCGTGCAGTCCGCCGCTCGGGCTGCAATAAAACGAACGCGAATTTTTCAACGTAACTGCAGGACGTGGGTGGAACAGCTCAGGCGACGAAGAGTAAAAACCAACCAAACAAAAAAAACGTGTATCAAGCGGAAACGCCCACAGCCGGCGGGATGCGGCGCCCACGCACAGGCAGCGCTGGCAGCTCTGCGTCGGAGAGCGCGCGCGGCCAACGCGAGGAAGGCGTACCTGCCAGTCGCGGAAGTCGGTCGCCGAGAGGCTCCGAAGCGCACCGCCGCTCCTGCACAAGTAGAGCCATAGGTGCACGAACATGCTGGCGGCGGCGGGGGCGGGGCGCGGTGGTGGGAGGGAGGGAGGAAGAGAGAGGTGGCTAGCGGGAAAGAGTGACGCGCTGGCGGCCGCCAGGAAAAGCGCGCGAGTGGGGCGCGCCGCGCCGCGCCGGGGGAATCCTGGGCGACTGGGCGGCGCGTGCCGCGCGGCGCCACAGCGCGGACGGACGTCATCGGCGACGCGTCCGGGGCGCCGCCGCCACCGCCTCCAATGCTGGCGGAATCGACGAACCGCAAGTCCTTAAGGCGGCGATAGCTGCCAGCTTTGTCGGTGTGGTTGTGGTGTTTTTGTCGGTGTGGACATGGACGGGTACGTTTGCCTCTGCCACCGCCTCTTAGTTTCGAACACTGAGCAAAATACTTGTTCGAGGACAAGAAATTCCTGTAAGTTGATTACAGGCAGTTACAGGAAGAATGGTCCAAAGAGGTATTAACGCACACATTTCCTTGGGCCCCGGAATCCCTTTCCCCACTCCTTTACTAAAAATTGAATTACGAATAAATGTTAACGACGAGGGCTATTGACAAAATTAATTACCACAAATGTTCCAAATAATAGAAACTATTTTGCATCGAAAACGAGTTGCATATTTCATATAATGGTCCTGTCGTCGAAAGAACTAACGCCCCCAATCCTACGCACCTAGGAAAATGAGGGCTAAAGAAAATGTATGCGGATTATATTCCGTTTACTGGAGCATCGTGATTATTTGTTACATAACTGTACACTACCCAATCTGGAATCAGTTTAATGCAATATTCCCTTATTACATCAAACACGTTCATTTCAATGGGTGGCGATAAATGGCAGCTGGCAAAAGTGGTAAGACAGAAAAGCTAGCCCAGACCAAAGAAATCAGAAACTAGTACGAGAAAGTCTGTGCCATTCTGTAAACCACTAGTTTTCTCTGCGTGGCACCGTCTCAACTGCAGGCGGTGTCGCCGAAACGCAATCATACACGCGGCGGCTACTGCTGCCCCCTTTAGCGAAACAGTTGTGGTCGTTTTTGTCGGCATGGTCATTGACTACTTTGCAAGTGCCACTGTCTTTTAGTTTCGAAACTCTTGCCGCCCGGCCTGGGCTACTCTTTCCTTCAACTCCGCCGCCGCAGCCGCAGTTGGTTTTCCTGTTGGCGTTGCCGCAGATAGGGGTCTCCCGGGATTTGGCGGATACGCACAGCTATTCTCGGGTCTTGACTATTTGTTTCAGAGCGTTGAACTAAGCGAGTGCTAGAAAGGATAACAATCTGAAAGCACAGAAGGTACGTGAAGAAAGTGCCTTCCTGTCCAAAGTGTAAGGAAAAGTAAATCTGCTTTTATCAGAAAGTGAGTTTAGGCTCCCACACGTTTCAATTTCGCTATCGACAAAATGTGTTTCAATTTTTGTTGTTTGTGTGTCGTCGTTTCAATTTTCGTTTAACAGAATGTAAACTTTGCTATTGTGGAATGGAAGATACTGCAAGAAGCGGCTGCAGAATGGAAATATACTATAACAGCTTCTTAAGATCCTTTGCTTAAGCATTTGAGAAAAATAGATCTTTGAATGAATGATCTCTGAATGAATCAGCATTTGTTCATTACGTCGTCTCCAACATTAATTGGTCTTGGTCGTTTCGTTGGGTAAGTTGTACTCGATCTGTTGAAAGCGTCAACACTTCGTAGCACGAGTAAGCATATACGAAGGGAAGTTAGCGATTTTTTTAAGTTCAAAGATTGAGTGATTTTTAATACTAAGATCACAAAATGTATACAAATGTAAAGGCCAAGTAACTGATACACGTGTTCATTTACTCAAAAATAATATGTGAAGCATTGCGTTTACAAGAATGGAGGGATAGTAGTATTTCCCGTTATCGTCCACTATAGCATAAATGAACATATCTGGGTAAATATACTAATCATTTATAAGTTAATAAATAAGTTAAGTTAATCATTTTCCCACTTTCCTCAATGTTGCGTATACTTTTTCCAGATCAACAGATTTTTTGACAGGTTCTTGACAGTGATGAGTATAGCGGTGGGAGCCGTAGTCCAAAACCGAAGATGTTCGTCAATTTACTTCTGTTAAAACAATAACTAAATATGTTCCCATTACGAATTCACGGTTCTAAAATAGCTGCCGGCTTCTAAAATTAGCTCCGCTCCACGAATTACAATCTGTCCTTCACAATTTTGGAATTGTCTCTGATATCACATTCGAAGCCTTTTGAATATCTGTTATTGTGTCGAAATGATTGCCTTTCATTGCTAATTGCAATTTTGAAAATTAACAGAAGTGGCTTGTAGCCAAGTCAGGGGAATTTCGGGGTGATAAAATGCCACGGTTCTGTTATTGGCCAAGAAACTACCCCCGATCTTGTCTGTTCTGCAGTATTTTTTCTTTGTTTAAAACAAAATACAATGCTCGCGCTTTGCTCCATTGTACCTTTCTCGCCTGAAATTCAGAAAGTACTGTTAATGTTTCTGTTATTAGAGCAAACCAGTAATACATGGTTTGAATTCCTTACATAAGATATTCGAAATAACACTGTAGATAAACCATAAAGCATCAAAGCGAGTACAAATCGCCTCCACTTTCCTTTGGTAGAGATGCTAGGTCAGTTCACCCTTCTGAGGACCCATTGCTAAGACAAAAAATCTAAAAGAAAATTCTCCGACATACGAGAAGCGCGATCGTTCACGTCTGCTCAGGACTAAATCAACGACCTCAAAGGAGGGCACAAAATCAAGCGGCAGACAAACGCTGCCCGGATCACTGAAAAGTGCCCTAAGACATACGCAAAGCTCTGTTTTGACAATCTTTACTTCTGCACAGAATTTTACAAGTTTTAATAAAACAAAATCCACCGAACATATGAACTTACTTTAAGTAAAAATCTCGAACATTTTTAAAGATTAATACAATTGCAACAAATCCTGGTTCAAAAATTTCTACCATTCAAATGTTTAGAGTAGTGACATTGCAAATGTATTAATTTATAGTACTTACATCGAAAAACCTTCAACAAAAAGCTTTCAGAATAAACAATTTGGAGCGACTAAATACAATTCATTACAAAGTTATTATTTATTTTACAAAGAAATTCTTGAGCTTTCTGCAGGCTACTTTATTAGCCAATGGGTGGAGTTAAACGTAAACAAAGCTCCCCCGTTTTGGAGCCACAAGGGCCTCTTCCAAGGGCTGCTTCCCCTCTTGGTATCATTCACCCGCGAGGTTTTCTCTCTCCGCTCGGAGCCTCGCACATTTTCACTCGTAGCCACAAAGCGAGAGTTTTACACGTCCCTGGGGCGGAGCCAGACTTTTCTACCCGTTGCCATCTCTGTCCCGCAAACGACGGGAAGAAAAACGGCTCTTTTCAAAGGGAAATTATACGAAAAGAGCTGCAGCGGAAGAAAGGCGGGGGTGTAGCCCACAGTGGAAGGTTGTTATTGGACTGCTGCTTCTCATTTCCGCGGCCAATATCGGACGGTTTCTTTGAAAAGCTTGCGCGCGAGTTTCAAGCACCGAGGACTCTTGCTGTAGATCAACGGTTACCCATCTTTTCTTTCATTCAGCAAACAATCATCAAAAATTCAATTGTCATGAGAACCACACATATAATTTTGCAGATTTCTCATCTACAATTTACTATCTCTTTTGTATTTAATAACAGACAAAATGTTCATTTGCAATTCTAAAAGTGCCATTCTTCCTTTCCAGATGCGCTCGTCGACAGGTTGGTGTTGTTCGCGTATTTTCTCACGTGGTCTCATACTCATTCGTTTTAGAGCAACCCGCATCGCATGTTAACACCACGGTTCAGGAGATATTTGCAACTTGAGTGAACCATATGGCACGAATGACTCCTCTTGCTTAAACTCCGCAATAACGGCTTGGTAAGTACACGACAAAGCAATCTTAGTGTTTGTTTCAAGGACGCATCGTTTCTTAAGTGCTTGAAATGTTTAATGAATTTGTAACTGCGGTTCATTGTTTAATTCATTGCGGAATATCGATACAAAATTCGCCCGGCGAAGTGCTGACACCGCCTTTGTTGTGACCCGCTGACTCTGCCGCCGAGCTGATCTTATTTTTAGGAAACGTAATTTATTGTAATAAAAAAGGTAAAATATGTAACAAGTATATGTGTGTTTATAATTTCAAAGATACGTACGCAAAAATAGAATATATGTAAAATGAAAAATAGTGTAGTGTTTAAAATTCCTCTATATAAGCATTTTTCAAGCACGAACGTCGCTGATCATATCTTAACTATTCTTTTCTCTTATGGATTGGCGAGACTGAAAGAAAGTTCCTCTTCTACAGAAATAATTGTAAACGAGATTCTTTTGAATAATAAAATACGTTCATAGTGTACACAATGGTGTTAAAGAGTTGCACTCATTCTGAATTAGCAGTGGCACGGCAAAAAGTCGGACAAATTCAAACATTTTTTCTTGTACACTAGATTTTTTGTTGTAAACATGAAAAATTAACAAAGGTTTTTTACCACGTTAATGTATAGGATCATATGAATAAATTGTATTCTCTATATTATCCCCACTGCTTGACGACCGATCCAATCTGGGTCTGAACCCTCCCAGCACGGTGCAAGGCATTCGGTCCATTCGGCGAATGCTGCTTCAATAGCGACTCGAGAGATGCTACGTTCGGGTGTCTCGATTGTGTGGCACTCTTCAACCACGCTCCATACTAATAATCCAAACGGAATTTAAACTGGGCTGTTGGGAGCCAGAATTCCTTCGACAAAACAATGTCGAGATTGTCCGATACCAATTCTGCACAAATGACTCGTATGCGGCGCACCGTCTGCTGGAACAATAGCTTCCAAATAGCACAGTTGTTCCATCACGGCTTCACAAACGTTAATAAGACATTCACATAAACCTCTTGCGTTCACATTTCCCTTTTTTCGGAAGAAATGAGGTGCATAACAACCTTCGGACGAAACAACTCCTAGCACGTGACATTGCCGGAAGTTTGTTCTCGATACCACACAGGACATCCGTCAGGGTGCGGGCAAGCCAGCGCGTCATTTCTTCGATTAATTTTTGCGTTACCGTAAAAATTTTCTCAGTCGGAGAAAAAATCTTGATTCGTACCAGCGCCTTTTCCGTAAGAAGCACAAAAAGAATGCACCGTGTCAACTCTCTTCGTCCCTGGCGGCTTCAGGAAAGCATTCGTCGAACTTTGATGGTGTAAGACTTGTAACGGAGGATCTTCTGACAATCTGCGCATAGTTGTCTCCTATATTCCGAAGGACGCAATTTTTCGGATCGCATTGTCCTGGTCCTCATAAATCAAGTTCCCCTTGACGCGTTGAAGCACTTCTGCGATCCCTGACTACGCGGCTCCTTCGAGGCACTTTTGCTCGCGGTTTGGCAGGAACCTTCCTCTGACTTCTCCGGATCCTGTGTATTTGCAACGACATCATACATGTCGATCTCGGATATCCGAAGAAGTGATAATCTCCGTCGCTGAGCGACCAGCGCGAAACCATTTCAAATTATCGCTGCTCTTCGATTTATTCTTCGCTTTGTCTCAACATTGCGAACTGTTTTAGGTTATGTCTGCTTGTAGATGGATACGATATTCATTTGTAACAATCGCGACATCTTTAGCGTGGCATAAAAAGCGCGGGAGACGTTCAATCTAATTTTGTCCGGATTTTGGACCGCGGGACCCTGTAGAAGTACCCAGTGTTCCGCGATGGTATCCAGGACCTTGAGGGAAGACATGACCCTCCTCCCACAGCCTTACTCAAACATCGCGTACACCAGCAATTGTAAAAATATTTGTTGTTTTGATCGAGTTACGAATGGGGATACTATTAAAACATCAGCCTAAGAACGAGATGAAAATTATTTTGATTTCACATACATCTGCTTCATCCTTGATACGAGTTACCAAAGTTTTCAAGGAATTAGTCGGGGGGGGGGGGTAGAGCGTTTGACAGTGCATGAAGAAGGTTCGAATAGACACAGCCGAGCTTGCTTGCTTTGTAAGTAAAATTAGTTTCAGTAACATATACATGCGAACTCTCCATTCTGACAAATGTGCCGTTTCGAGGGTAAAAATATGATTAAAGATGTAACAAAATAATATGTAGTAAATACGGAAAATGATGTGGAAAAAAGTAATTGGATCAAAAATTTAAAAAAATTGTATAATAAAATGGTTTTAATGGATTCAAAGTGCCTTGTAAATTGTATAAACAATTATTGAATGCAGGTATCTTGTTTCTATAAAAATATGAACTTACTTGGAACTTGGTTCCCTAAAGACATTATTATAGACAAAATGCTGAAAGTACTGTCCATCTGTTTGAATGCATTTCTGACACTTTCAGGTCCCGTTTTGATGTTTGATGAGTTGATGGTTGCAAGGTCATGTTTGACTTAAAAGGAAATCACGGGGCCGATTGTGCCGATTTTCTCCTCAAAGGAGAACCGGAGGTCTTCCTCCAAATAAGGGTTTCCTGCACACTTGATTTTTCAATTATTTCCAAAATAAAAAGTATCAAATGGTCTGGAAGGTCATAAACCATTACTAATTATTTGATCGTCATACGTATCTTACATACTTGCACAGTGCTTAAAAGTTCATGGATAATATAATTATATCGAAAGGAGTACTCAAGATTCTTTGCTCCAAAGAAAATTTCATCACGCTTGCGCAGTTCGATTGCTCTCGGGATACTAGGTTAAGAACGCTGCTTCTCCGATGACAAGCCAGTAGTTAAGATAGAATTCGTGCGAGATATCAGAGACTTTAAGCTCAGCGTAGTGTATAGCAGTAGACAGCAATTTTAACCTTCTGCGCAGGCGCAGATGCTCAAACGTAGAATAAAGTGAACGAGATGTTGATATGCAGTACTCTATGCAACACTGCGCCTGAAGTTAATACCTGTGAACTCATTAAGGCGCGAGCGCGACACACCGGAAAGGGAGGTATTGAGAATGATCAGCAGAGCCGTCTACAAAAACTATCCCTGTTCAGAAAACATCGGGCATTGTAACGAGAGCCACGGTTTGCAATCGTCCAGAAATTTGTTTTGACTGCATTAGTTATTTGTTTAATTGGTTTTGCTTTGCGCTTTCTTACGCGAAATGCGAATGTATTTTTTTGTGTGCAGAGGCTGCCTGGCGAAAAGCAAGGAAGTCGTGAGACATCATCGTCTCTGCCCCTTGTGACACCGGTCGAGTGCGATTCCTTGCGGGAAGTTTGTTTCTGTCCCTACGGGCGCAAGGCTGCGCAGTCCCCGGCCGACGTGGGCTCGTCTCCCTGAGAGCGCTTTGTCACCTTCAGTGAAAGGTTGCATTGCATGCCCTGCACTTGTCTAGATTGGACTAGGCTAGGCTTCCCGCTGAACACCGCTGTTTGTCGTGCCCCTTAGGAGTCCTGCGTCAACAGAAAATGATACAAAAGGTGCAGATTTAGAACCTTGTTATTTATTTTGAACGCATTTCAAAAAATTTAAAATGTAGTAGTTTTCATTGCGAGTATCAACTAGTGGTGCTACAATAGCACTTCTCCTTCGAACACAGTGATTTCATCGAAAAAACTGTAGCTCATTACTATACAGTTTGGCAGCAAAATCCTAAAACAATGTATGATGCATACCACATCCAGAAGTGGGTAAATAGTTCATGCAAGTGAAATGAATGATTCAAAGAATTCAAGCGAAGAGACCATCTAGATCCTAGTAGCTGAGATATGTTCAGTCTGGTGAGAGTTTGGCACTCATTGATGCCAAAGTAAATAGAGGGACGTGGTCTGTGGATAACACCTAGAAATGATAACATTTTTTAATAGGCTAACTTGCCCTTGAGGCATTTAATTTCCTATTATTTTTGTCATTTCAACGAATGGAGAATGATCGCATGGAGCAATGTATTTATGTAGCTAGCAAAAAATTACTTTTTATACCTTCCTTTTTAAGAATTATTGTTCATGCTAATACTTTAATAAAAATTTAGTACATTGTACGTTTAACTAAAGGTGCGTTGAAACTAAACGGAGGTTCTTTGAAATCTAGTATTTATGGCCTGTCCATTTACAGCGTACTATATGTAACTTTTCGACATGATTTGTATCAATTACTATAATGCTACTTTTAGTAGTAGTACCATATCGGATCAATGTAAATGACCCGTGAACACTAACCACAACATCTCACAGAACATGTACTGAGCTGCCCTGATGGATGGGAGTCGCCGGGCGTCGCGGAGGTCGCTGCGCCGTACGCTCTTGGGGGAGGGAGGACACGCGCGCTCACAAAGTAGGCGGTTTCACCTAACGTAAAAAAAGAAGAGAGAATACAACGCGATACTGTCAGAGTGTAAATTTGAGCCTCTAACATGCTCCAACATCAGGTATTAATCTGACAGATCTGAACGTTTCGTTGGTAGGTTCCCGACAAGTCCGTGCTATGGGATAATATTCTTACATCACGTATGAGACTTGTTCCGACTTTATTC
The DNA here is from genome assembly GCA_017312745.1 of Gryllus bimaculatus. Classification (NCBI taxonomy): domain Eukaryota; kingdom Metazoa; phylum Arthropoda; class Insecta; order Orthoptera; family Gryllidae; genus Gryllus; species Gryllus bimaculatus. The sequence continues at coordinate 2,263,068 of BOPP01000019.1, read as the reverse complement.
GGCGAAAATATGCAACCAATTTTGACTACCCTTTTCCGAGTAGACTGGTGGGTGGAGAGCGAAGAGGACAATGAAATTGGGAGTTCTGGTGAATACGTGTGTGAAAAAACCGCAAGAACTATTCTTTATACCTGATATACCCATAAAACCTGACGTTATGTATATCCAATGTGGCATCTCTTGTATGAAAGGATTCCGGAAGCTTATTTTCGTCTACCGGTACGGAAGGTCTGTCGGCGAAAAATCATAATATGGCTTAGCCCGAGGTCAGAGAAGCCTACCCCCAGAAACGACATTGATGCCATTCTTTTGATACCTCCACTCAATTCAGTAGACTCGCGATAATCGTACTCGATACAGTAGAGTCGAGGTGATTGGGGCTGATGGTACCTGGGAATACAAAAACTGGGATTACATAGGAAAATACGCACCGGAATTTTCAACTACAGTGTCTGACAATGTCAAATTTAATGTGCAGATGCTATGAAAATTGCAGGTACATACATTAGCGCCAACTGACAGTGGCACCAGCAGGCACACATGGCCGTCCACGCAGTAACACCAATCTCGTCAAAAATCAGCACTTGATTATCGCCGCTTGTTTGCTTGTTTGGTGACTTGGGGACCACCGGGCCTCCTCGGATTGCGTGGAATCTCTGATTACCGCGACTCTACTGTAATTTATTTTCTAATACGTTGTGAGGGTACACTATTGCAACTATTGAAAAGTCTGGAAATTCAACAAACATGGGATTTGCAGCTTAAGTGACCTATACGCTGAGTGAAAAAATAAACAAATTTAGTGTGATTTTTGAGAAAATTTTGAAAATGGTTTTGAAGAATCATTTAAAGTATTCCCAGAAATCAAAATATCCGGTTGAAACTCTCAAACCCTTGAGTTCGCCCAGACCGATCGAGGAGTATCAATTTTGAAACAATCGGCTCAACGGTTTAGGCGCTAACGTTGACCACAGACAGACAGACGTTTTGCTTTCAATCGATTTTTCGGAAGCAATACCACAAAACATGTATTCCGGCTACATCACGTGTTAAAGGAATTAATTTGCTAAATATAGCAACAAGATTTATGGATTTTTTGGAATCATGGCCCGACAATAGGAGTTTTCCTGCCGAAAATTTCCGGCGCACGGCTACATTACTTTGTCTTCTCACGAACGAAGTACAAGAAAAAAAATTGTCTTTGATACAAAAACATAAAGGGATGTAATATTATTTCAATACTGCGATCGCCTGTATCTTATAGTTTTATATTTTCACACAGTCCGTTCTTTCGGGGAAAACACAAACTCGATGTTTACTACTATGGCTCGGATAGTTATGCACTAACAAATGTAAAATATGTATGTATTTATGAGATTATCGTATGTTATTTTCATATGTTATATTTATCACAGAAGATATAAGTAAAGTATAATCTACCACAACAAAGCAAATTATGACAAACCTCAACTAAATTATGGACTGGAACTGTTGATGAAAGTCTCTTAATTATTTCCATTACAGTTTATAACAGTCGTCATTTTAAGGTTTGAAAAGAGAAAGGATTCTCTGTTGCTTCTCAAAATTGATTTGTAGTGGGGAGACAACGTTCACGGCAACATAGATAGTATTGCACATTGCATATTTAAAGTTTTCAATTTCTTCCAGTGACAATGTTTCTTCAATGTCTGACAATTTGCTTGCCGTTGTATCGGACATGATATTGGCAATATGTTGTAATGCACGGTTACCCGTTTTTTTCAATTACGTAGTTAATTTTTTCTACTACAACCTTTCCAATTTTTCCTAGCGCAGATATAAGCTCTAGTAAGAGACTTTCTATTACATTTGTGACAAGTGGCTCGTCATTTTCTTCGACCGCTACGATGGCTATGGAAATACAGTTGAAGTGTGTCTTAATATAAATTAAGTCGTCCTTTATTCCATCTCCACATAGTGCAACCTTCGCTTCTACAATACTTTCTGCTATATTTTCATTAAGTTCTTTCAACACATTCTTAATAATGCCAAAATGTTGACAATAGTGTTAGGCATCCACTAACCAGGTTCCCCATCTCATAATGATCGGTTCAATAGGAAGAGGAACTTTTGGAGTCAGTTGTTTAAACAAATTGATTCTGCTTCTAGATTTAAGGAAAACATTTTGAACGCTTGATATTATATCATTCTAAAAATACGTTCTACATATTATGCAATTATAAAGACTCCCAAAATGTGTATTATCATGCACTATAAAAATTTGCTTTATATAATGCCTGACCATTGTTTGGTAGACATAATACAATATGCATATATTTAAATGTAGTAGAAAAAGGTTGTCGTTACATAACTATCCTAGCCGTATTTATGACAGTCGTGCGGGGTCTCGGGAGATCACAACTAAAACAATGCATTTTATTTCACGATATCCATTAGGTACAGCGGATTTCCTTCCCATGGAATAGAAAGCAACATCTTGTGAAAATACACTAAAAAATGCAAAAGCAAATTGCAATATTATATTATCAGTAATTAGACATTGTTATTTCCGAGAAGTGAACTACAGAACGCCTACTTACGGTTAATAAATCTTGTCGATTCAAACACTGAGACATAGCGTACATTTCTCTAACACGGCATTACGCCAACAAACAGAGCTCTTTTCCACAACGGAGCAGGAGCCTAGGGCGCCGCGCTTGCTTGTGAATGGCCCGCTTTAGAACCCGCGTGCAGCAAGCGAAGAGCGCGTTGCAGCCCACTGGGGGGAGGCGAGGCGTGCGGGCGAGAGCCAGTCACAGGGGGCGGGGCGCGGGAACCCCGGCACGGGCGCTCGGGGCGACGAGGAAAGGCGAGCGACAGCGCAAGCCGCGCTTCCGGGGATTCCCAGGCTCACAAACAACCCGCCTCTCGCCACTTCACGCGAAAACACGCGGATCGTACCCCTAATGAGAATCAGCACCTGATGATATTTTCCGCATTGGATTAACGGACGCTCATTGGCGCAATCAGAAAAAGGTACAGAAGCTGACGCGGGAATAATTATAAGTCATGACATAAGACATGAGCATCAAGTACTACATATACATGTTCCACAGCATACCTTACAAATAGAAAAAAATCAAGCAGAAGGAGAGGGGGGTACTTTCCTTGTAACATGTATCTAAGAAAATATAATAATAGTTTCTCAGAAATAACTTTTTTTATGAACAGTATGCTCATTGATTGATAATGAACGTGGGAGAAGAAGAGGTGAAATGACAAGAATTGTAAAACACAAGATGACAGCGTGACGAGTAGCGGAAGTGTAGAAATATACGTGACCTCGTGTAGAAATATACGTGAGGTGAAAGTGTGTTTGCAAGTTTTTTTTATACATAAGTTAAGAAGAAATATACAGAGAAAACCGGATGGCGTTTAAATCGTATCGGTGTAAGTTGCCGTTCATTATTCAAAATATACCTTGGTAGACTGATATTTGGAATAACGATAAACGATGTTTTCTTTTAATTTAAATGGTATATTAATTCACAGACTTTGCTAATCAAAGCTTTCAATAATGAGAGTTTATAATCGTATTAATATGTATGAGTGTGAGCATGTGTCTCTGATTCAATTAAACTTTTCCCAAAGTAGTAACTAATGACTAATGAAGACTTACAAATTACATCATGCAATTACAAAGTGAGAACGAGCCAGTAATACATAGTGGGCCGATTCGTAGCGTAGCGGACGTAGCGGACATCGCACAAGAGTTTACCTCCGGGGTTGAAATTCCGATCAATTCATGTGGAAATTATAATGAAGTGGGTCGCGGCAGTTTTTCTCAGGGTTCTCTTGTTTATCTAGTCTCCCTCTGCTATTGCTGCAACGTTATGCATCCCATCTACTGAACAAACCGTTCTCCTCCCAACTCTACACGAGATATCTGGTAATCGAGTAGTATATGAAATCATAGTAAATGGACAAATGCGTAATTAAATAAGAAGCACCACTAATAGAGAAACGCTGGTGTTGTTTTAAACGCTGCCGAAACCTTAGATATTTTAAAAACCTTTCCTTTCCCCGTCGCAAGGCCCGTCGTAGGTGGGCGCAGGAGAGCAAGGGCCGGGAGGGGGGGGGCGGCGTGAACGGACGGGAGGCCGCGCCAAGTGGCTCTGACGCCCCGGAGGGGGCGGGGTTTTTTCGAGAAGTGCACGCGATGGGCGCTCAACGAGATTAACAATGGCGGCCGAGGGCTCCTCCGGGGCCCTCGCGACAGTCGCCCCGGCGCACAGTGGTTGATTTCCTTCATACAGCGGTATTAAAATATTATTCAGAGAACAGTAAAGCCGCCGCTGTCGAAAATGGTCAGAATGATTCCTTGTGCCATTTTCCATTATATTGTAATGTAGGGACGAAATATAATAATAAATTCATTGCCCTCTAGTCTGTATAAGGGTTGCCATGTTATCCATGTTGAAACTACTTAAGAGATACTGCAATTTAAGAGAGACTACTTAAGAGAGATTGCAATTGCCTACTCCTACTAAAGGTTCATGAGACACTAACTCAAAATGAAATATTCTGATTCCAATTCATACATAACAGTGCAAATAAAATATTATAAAAACTAATAACAAATAAAAGTTACGATAGTAGATATTAATCGCTCTCTGAATCTGCTATTCTACCTTCACGTGACACAACACCTCCAGGAACATACACAACTTCAAAACTTCCGTCGGTAGCTGTTCAGTTTCCTTAGTTGATAGTCGCCAGATTCAGAGTCAGAAGAAATCAATAGGAAATGAAGCAGATCTTCATTGCCACGTACTCTAGATGATTTTCGAGTATATCATTGTGACTTGAAGACTTTGGGTCGGGCTTCCTGCGTGTCTTCGGACAGTTGTCCTATTGGGACAATCATTTGACATCACCGCCATGAATTAATATTTTGTGCACGGTTACATGCGAGAAATACCCATCCGTATAAACTGACATAAACGTTTGCTGTTTTAAATGCGCTTCTTCTGAAAGCTTCCGTTGTCACATCATAACCGCTCCTCACTGCTTGTAAAACAACACAGAAGCGGCGAACGAGACTTCCATCTATCCCAGTGATGTTAGTATACTGCGCCAGATTTTGAAACAATTGTCGAACAGTGTACGCATTGTTCAATGTACCACTTCCTCGTTTTAGGATGCCCATAAGGAGTTCCATTTTCTCTCAAAATTTGACAATTATTTGCATTTTCCTGGGATCTTACAGTATCTTTTCTTCAAATTCATGATCCCGCCATTTTATAAAATGTAGTCTGTAAGACATGTGAAGAAGGGACTCGAAGATGCGAATTTGAGCGTGAAAGACCAACATAAAAAGCTTCCTTGCGGCAAGATGTTTTTAATAATTTGTTTAAGAGTATTCATTTGTTTT
>BOPP01000019.1:2224915-2255476 GCA_017312745.1 Gryllus bimaculatus | reverse complement strand
TGAAAGCCAATGGTACAATTACATATAGAACGTGATACAAGTGAAAACGGAGGTGATCTTTTTCATGAAGAGCGTAAATTTTGCAAAGTTCTTTAGACATTGTAGCGATCCCGTGAGAAGGAATTACGACGCGTTAGCAAGCATTTGTAGCAGTTCTTTAGATACGGTAGGGGACGTTCGTGTAGAACTCTTTAAATATGGGAGATGTAATTGTGAGTTCAGATTATTTATGGAACAAGAACATTTACTCAGGTGATTCTGATAAGTCGAAATAGAAATGTCCATTCGAGAAGTTATTTAATAATTTGTTACTATTTAAGGAAATCAATGTTCAGATCAAAGGGTAACAATTTTTAATGTTAACAACAAAATAGAAGAACAGAAGATTCCCGGTGGACGTCAAAACTCTTCGTGGCGAAATTTCACTCAGCACCTCCAGGTCGACGAATACAAGTTCTTCACAAATAGTAAACGTCGCAGAAAACGTCGTACAAGTGAAAGTAATAGGTCTTGGCAAAAAGAAGATAAAACAGACACTCAAATTACCTTATAGATCAAAGAAATAATATTTTAATTTAATGGTATGACAGTGAAATTTATTGCATAAAGTAAAAATTTGCAAAGAAAATAAAGTTAATATCAATTAACGATGTTAATATGTTATTAGAAAAATAGAGGCCGATTCATTTAATAGTTAGATTGGGCAGACGAACGTTTTTTAACAATGTCAGCTTTCAGAGAATGCCCAGTCAGTAGTGGATGGGATGTCGACCCATGTAAGCACCTCAACCATGCAAGAACGTTGGGATCGGGCATCATAAAAGGTATAATAAAAATTAAACGGTTTAAAGTTTTAAATCTTTTCAAACATAAAAGTAAGAAACTTCTGTAAACGATTTTGCTCAACTTATATTAATATTAAATGCCGATATCAAAAGAGGTGTATTTTAAAAGGTTTCAATAAGCGTCACATATTTCAAGAACATCGTCACTGCATTTAATACGACTCACCTTTGAACCCAGAACCTGCTCGTCCAAAGCAACCTACAAAACAGAAAATTATTTATGTACTTTATTAAAATCGTAGTCACTACAGTTCTCCAGTTAACCTTCACTCATTTGTAATTAGTAATATTAGTGAATTAAAAGTCTGAGTAACTCCGACTTTGTCAAAAATATAAATAAATTGTACAAAGTAAACAAACAAATAAATCTATAAAATAACATAAAATAAATACGTATATAAAATAAACATGTATACATAGAATAAATCATTTCAATAAACAACATACTTTTTCAAACAAAAAAAGGAATATTTCAATAGCACAAAAAGGCAAACCATTAAGTATTCTTGTGAACGAGTTTCGTTACATTCTTATAAATAGAATCTTTATTCCACGTTAGTATTTTTGTGTGTACAGGATGCAAAATGGTGTACCAATATTGTATTCCATTTTATTCAAACCCCTGTTGAGAATATATCTGTCAAGGTCGCCAACGTAAGTGAACAATAACACTTTTAAATTCTGCAGTACATGCGAGTAACTTATGAGTCAAAATATTAAACAGTATCACTGCTACTTGTTTCAAAACGAACATCCGTGCGTCCGAGCATCACCACCTAAGCTGAATACTTGTCCTCCCTACAATGGAATAAGAATTAGACGAGTTTAAAAGACGACTAAAGTTTTAGACTTAAAATAATCGTGAAGTGAAGGAGAGAGAAAAATGAGAAAGAAGAATCAGAAATAAAATGTGGATTTTACGTACTATGTAAATATTGCACGCCTTTAAAAACGCAGATCACTGATAAACTGTGATCCTGTGTGACCCTTAAAGGAATTCGTAGAAAGCAGATCAATGTTCTCGTCGAAATCTCGAACAGAAATAAGCAATTTCCGCGAGACGCTCAGTATATCTTGCAAACGCCTGTCAGTCGCGCCCCCACATTTGCTTTCACAAACAAACTCTCCAAAAATATGCAAGTCGTTTATTAAAAGAAATTAATACATTTCTTTACAAAGAAAAATTAACACAGATACGTGAAAGGAATTTGAATTGGGTAAATTGGGTCTTTCCTAAACATTTCACAGCACAGTACTTATTTTGTGTTTAAATTGTCGCTGGAACACACACAAAAGATGTTGGAAGTTCACAGACTGTGCTTCCTCTGTGAATAATACTGCCTGCAAATATCAAGTCTTTGTAGAAGCCGAGTACACACCTGCATTGACGATTCGTCGTTGTAAGTGTTGGACATTGCAAAATTTTTAAGGATGCAAATCTTCATTGTGACGAAATTTCCACACTGCAATCTTCGCAACACAAGGCTTCTTCGGCTTCTATCACAAGAAGGTCACTGGTTTGTTCCTGCTCGAGGTAGGCCGCGTTCGGAGGTCAGAAATAACTAGGTTCACTAGTTCTTAGTTCAATCGTGTATAAGTTGATCTTAATTTATTTTAAGGGCTTTGAATTTCAAGAGTAATTAGACGTCGTTGAGACGATATCATATATTTTTTGAAACAGAAATTCATTCCCAATCGACATTGAGACTATTGAAGACTCGCAAAAAATCATAGATTGATAGAGCTCTTCAATGTCTTTTCATGAGACACAATAAAGAAATTGATCTCATCCGATCGCCTTTGTAGACTTAACTTATATGTCCGGAGTCGGTGATTTGACTCTTTATTATAGCACTGTAATTAAGTAGCTATCTATTGTCACGACAAACAACAGGAAAACTGCTGCTGGCAACGTACCAATGTGATGCTCATAAAATCATTATTTTATTGAAAACTGAAGGAATAGACGTAGAAACACACGCATACTTAGTCATTTATTAATGAAAATAACACATTTACTCATTATGTTAATCAAATAATGAATAATACATACTTTCATATACATTCCTACAAACCTATGAAACGAATGTACTATTACTTAATTTCGCTGGAAAATAAGCTAATATAACTTCCTCGCATACGTTCTTAATATTTCTCTCTTCCACTCCTTGTTAATCTTGTATGCTTTACGATGTATAGTTTTAGATTTACTGGGTAGTAAATCTACCATCACTTTCGCAGATTCACTTTTAATGTTTTCAGCAATATCTTCCATTTTCTCGCAAGACAGCGATTGTCAAATATCCCCCCCCCCTAAGGCCACCAATCAATATAATACCATTCATCGTTACGCTTACTTACGAGAGAATAAGGTCAAAATGTTGCAAAGGCGATCAGATAAGATAAAATATTGTATATTATACGTGGCTTGTTAGTAATTATACACTCGTGCTAACGCGCTCTTGAATAATTAACCTAACTTGCACATTAAGATGTATTTCAGCCACTTAGAAATTAAATGCTATTGTTTGTTAAATACCTACGGAAATTTTACTTTAAGAAACAAGTCAAATATTTATTGTTTCGTCGTGAAAATCTACCAGATCCAGAAAAAAAACACCTTCATCAGCGGCAGACAATGCTTTCTGAATGCAAGAAAAATATTTGCGGAATTGAATAAAAACTAAAGTGGTGTTCACGACAGAGGATGGCGCTGTGCTCTTTAAATTCATTTAAATGTCTGCCGTCCACCTCTCCAGAGCTGCAAAGCCTTTAGCACGGAGTAATTGGCTTGGTGATTTTCAGAATCGAACTTCCCCGATTGCGACTGCTCTCCCGCACTGGAGCCTCTCGTTCTCTCTGTCCGCAACGTAATATTATTAAAACGACCGCAAGGATCACGACGACGAGGAAGATGAAACTCGAAACTGTGACAGCAGCTCTGCATCGGTACAAATACTCTTGGCGCTGAGGGGAAAAGAAATATCGACGTTGCTGGAGTCGAAGTCGCCAGAAGTGGTGGCCTAAAGGCTGTGACAGCTGAACGGGTTATCACAGAGTGGCGATAGTGAAGTAGATGGCGGAGGAGAAGGCGGGAGTCGTCATGGTGGCAGAAGGGTTGCAGACGCGATAGGGGTTGACAGAGGTGTGCAACTGTGTGAGCAGGGCCGTGGCGGCGAAGGCGACGGCAAAATATTGGGCGGATGGCGGCGGATTGCTCTGGAGGCGGTGGCTGTGGAAACGGTGGCACTGGGGGTGGAGGCGGCGGTGGCGTTGGTGAAGGCGGCGTCGTGGCAGAAGGGGCGCACAGGTAGCGTCCAGCCTTTGAGTGCGCACAGACTGTCAGTAGCGGCTGGCTGTTCTTGCTCGCATTACAACTCACAACACAAAGAGAGTTTCTCGGAACGAACTGAAAAGAAATGTCGCATCGAGGAGAACTGACAAGAGCAACACTCGTTCACAACTTCATTGGGGACCCATTTCCTTTTCCTTTTTCCGTTTTTTGTGTTTCATTTCATTGCTGTTCCTTAAGTAGACGATGTAGCCGATACGGTGGCCGAGATCGCTAAGGTAGTAGTGCCGTAGCGATCTCGTACCGAAAGATCGCGGGTTCGAGTCCCGCCTCGGGCATGGTTGCATTGTGTTCCTGCTTTCACCCCCAATCATCATCATCATCATCATCATATCAGGGAAGGCAAAGGGAAACCACCCTGAATAACTTATCCCAAGAAAACCCGTTATGGGTCACCTAACTTCCGTAGACGGAAGATAGGACCAAAGAAGAAGTAGACGATGTAGAACGTTTCTAAGATCATTATATTGATGGCCTCAGTTATCGTTTAAATAATTAAGCATTGGTATTTCCAACCATTGTCATTTTCACCGCACGTAGCATTAATTGGCACACTGAGGAGACAAGTCATGGGTTGTGTCCTAATATCGTGTCGGACCTCCTTTTGTCCTGCAACGTGCAGCAACTCGACAAAGCACGGACTCAACAAGTCTTTGGAAGTCCTATGCAGAAATATTGAGCCATGTTGCACCTGTAGCCGTCCATTATTGCGTTCAGTATTGCCGGTGCGAGATTTTGGGCACGAACTGATCTCTCAATTATGTCCCATACATGATCGATGAGATTCAAGTCGGGCGATCTGGGAGGCCAAATCATTTTCTTGAATTATCCAGAATGCTCTTTAAACCAACAGCGATCAATTGTGGTTCGGTGCCATGGCGGATTGTATTGGTGAATTCGACCTAGCTGTCTAGCGAGTGTCGAAAATTCTGCTACTCAAACCCTAGAACGAGAGTAGATGTCCTGCGTCACGTCAGCCGCGGGCACATTCGCAGTCTGCGTATCACCCCGAACGCCCTGCCATCCCACCTGCAGCCTTGGCCCGCCCCGCCCGCTCCGCCCTCGTTCCCGCCCCGTCCCACCCCGCCCACGTCCCGCCCGTCCCGCCGCAGGGCGAAGCGTCTCGCCCCACGCAACCGTTCCCAATTAACTCGTCAGAACAAAGGCGGGCGAAAGGCACTCCGGGCGCAGGCGGCGACCGCTCTGTGAGTGAGCTGAGGCGGAGCGCGAAAACGGCGCAGCGGCGGCGGCGGCGGCGGAGCGAATTTGATGAACCAGTTCAGAAGCCTGCTGTCTGAATTTGCAGCTTCTCGCGCTCAAGAATCTCGTTTTACTATTGGTTTTCCGTTTCTCTCCACATTTCAACGACGAACGACGACGGAGAATCGGTAACACAGGTAAATTCATGACTTCATTTTTCAGGAAGGAAAAGGTCAATTAGCTGTCAATTAAAGGTCAATTTTTAATTGACCAAAGGGGCGAAAATATGAAAGGCATGAAAGAGGCAAGCAAAGAAACTATATCATAAACAAAACGAAACGGTGTAAGAACAAGAGAAAGAAATGAGAGTGAAATCGAAAGAAAGAAAGAAAGAAAAATAAACAGAAAGAAAGGAAGAGAGGGAGAGAGAATAAAATAGAAAATTAAATATAAGAATTGAAAAATGATAAAAATGAGATTAATATATGCAAACAAACAAAAAATAAAACTACTACTAATAAAGTAAAAAAAAGAAAAGATTACGGAAGAGTAGCAAATGATAGACGAATCGTATTTGACCCTTCCCTGCAACAAGAAAGAACCTATTCCATAATCCTGGAGTTGAAGCAGGAATCGATCCTTGTGTTCGGAGATCATCCGAAATTGCAACATGCACTAACTGCTAACTATCCGACGTCTCCCTCTCGCTAGAGAATCTCATTACCGGAGGCGACCGCGTCGGCCGACCAGCTCGCCACCGCTTACGCCCTGCTGCCCTGGGCGCCGTAACCAAAGCCTTCGCCACCGCCCCCACCCCACCCCACGGGGCGCCTCCAGCCAGCCGCCGTTCGATAACCCCCGTCCGCGCGCGCTTCTCAGGCTGAGCTACTTGGAACAAGTTGCCCGGACATGCTCGCGTCGTCGTCGTCGTCAGTTGGCACCGCAGGGCGGAGGCGGCGCTGCGACGACGGCGCAGAGGGAGTGGAGGCCGAGGTGTGGCAGGTCGGGGCGACAGCTGCTGACGTTCAGCTTACGGCACAAGAAGAGTTGGATGACAACTTCTCCGAAATTTAAAAACACTTCCCGCGTTCGAGAACGGGTTTCTCGAGACGCGCTGACACAAATCAGTTAAGAGGTGAAGCAACAACATCGCAAAATGTTTGACAAAGTCAAATATTACAAATTTGACAACATTTTTAAATGCAACACAGAAAATCTTACAATATTGGACGTACTGATTGTGAGCATCAGTTGTCAGCATGTATTCAGTTGACTTACGACACTGCCTTCACTCTCGGTCGTACAAAAGACAACAACTAAAGAGTAGCATCGTACACTCCGAAGTCAATAAATCCGTTGTATAACTACAAATACTGAACGCTTAGAGAAGGCAGATTCTGAACTGTCGCCAGAGAACGTGTACTCTCGAACCCGCCAGGTTTTACGGAGTGTGTTCGCCTCGTAAAACAGGCAATGAGTTTAGGCACAACAACCGTAAGAGGGTAGCCACTCAAACGATTGATTCATTCGGGCGTGTATAGGACCATTGCCATTATTCTCGGAAGTGCAATGAATGTTACATCCCGGGTGATGCCCGTATTCCTCCCCAGCTAAAATGTGAAATTCAGAGTCGACCTACACATGGACTTGAAGGTTTTCACTTCCTCCCAATGAAGGTCGAATGAAATAATTCGATCTAGCTTTTGTTTATGAGCACAATGCGATGAGGAGCGGAAGCGGTGACGCCGAGGAGCGGAAGCGGTGACACTGAGAGGCGGAAGCGGTGACGCCAAGGAGCGGAAGCGGTGACGCCGAGGAGCGGAAGCAGTGACGCCGAGGAGCGGAAGCAGTGACGCTGAGGGGCGCAAGCGGTAACGCCAAGGAGCGGAAGCGGTGAAGCCGAGGAGCGGAAGCGGTGAAGCCGAGGAGCGGAAGCGGTGAAGCCGAGGAGCGAAAGCGGTGAAGCCGAGGAGCGGAAGCGGTGAAGCCGAGGAGCGGAAGCGGTGACGCCGAGGAGCGGAAGCAGTGACGCCGAGGAGCGGAAGCGGTGACGCTGGGGGCGGAAGCTGTGACGCTGAGGGGCGGAAGCTGTGAAGCCGAGGAGCTGAAGAGGGGAGGCCGAGGAGCTGAAGAGGGGAGGCCGAGGAGCTGAAGCGGATAAGTGCGGAGTAAATGAAGAGTAGGCGGAGGCGATATGGAGCAGAAATGGCTGCGAGGGTTTGAGGGGGCCAGGAGGATCCGGGCGTGGCGACTGTGGAGGGGCGGAGGCGAGTGGTAAAAAGACCCGCTCCCACTGGCACCGTGCTCGTGGCGTCGACCGCCAGTCGCGAAATTCCGAAGTGGTGAATATGTATGCTCGGATTCGTAGGCCATGAATAATATCATCCGGCAGCTACAAGGAGCGCGCTCTATATAAAACACAGCGTCCCCAGTATTTGCTTGCAGATTTTAGGCGAGCACTACTTTCATTCACGTTGCGTGGGTGGTTTGTTCTGCACACACTTCCTGCATGCGCATAACAAAAAAGGAGAAATACTACTTAAATATTAATTTTTAATTGGCATATCTAATGACATTCGATTGAAATCGGCCAAATGTGGTAGGTTATCAATGATGAATTTTGAAACAAATCATTTTCACAAAAGTGCAAGAAAAAAGTATTAAAATATATAAACAATGTCATTAATACATAACACAATAACAGATAGTGTTAATTTATTCATGAAAAATAAAGAAAATAATTTGTACGTAATATATACAAAATGACATGACGTTTAATATTTCAGCAAACTGGGTAACTAAAACCGTTGGTTATCAGGGTTAAGAGATCGGTGTCAAATTTATGATCGTTCAAGGGAGTGGGGGGAGTTGCCAATTAGCTTCAATCCGATGGTTCCATGGTAGGGTTTTTTTTCCGTGGAGAGCTGTAATTTTTTCCCATCAACAACAATCACAAGCATGGAGTCCGAAATAAAGATTTTAATTTCATGGCGCGTAAAAATATGCGGGTAGAAAATCACCCGAATAAGAGCTGCTGATTTGGGATTTGTTTGATTGTTTGATTGATGTTTCTGGGCACGTCAACTGCTACGGCTGTTTGTCCTGTAGGGACTGTACGCTTTATCCTGGGAGGTGTCGGCGACTCCTTTCTCGCTGGACAGTGAGATCCGACACCGACTTACACGTCTGTTTACGCAAAATCCTCCTTCAAGATCGCATCCAGCGGGGCACCACCACAGCCGGGACAAACAATTAGCCCTCACTGGTCTCTCGACAGGTGAAATAGTGGAGTGCATGCAAGAGTACGGATGTATGTGTAAGAGGGGATAGGACGAGGGAAAAATCGTGCGTGGACCGCGTCCCCTTTGTTAGGGGACTGCTCCAGCATTCGCCTGGTATTGATCGAAATAATACAGATTAGATCAAAGCAGTCAGTCACTAAAATTCTCCTCCAGACAGCGGCAAATTCGACGTAGCAGTGGCGAAAATCCGCCACCGTCTGGTCTCGAACCCAAGGACCTCCCGGTCAACATTGACGCAGAGACAGAGGCAGCTCTGAGTTAAACCCAGCCGGAATTTGGGATTCGTTGCTGCACCTTGATCCTGAGAGCAGGTTTCCGTGACGAGCGCGAGGGAAGCCGTGGAGGGAGGCGCGGGTGATAGACGCGCGTTTTCACATTCCTCACCGCCTCTTCCTGCGCTTTTCCTGGTGCGTCGCCGCGCCTGCCACTGCACTGCGCAGCGCCGCGCCGCGCCACGCCACGCCACTCTTTGGATCCTCAACGGCTACCACCAACACCGCCGCCACCTGCGATCCCCAAGTCACGTTACATACAAGGAATTTCAAATAAACAAAAGAGTTCCTTCTTTCAATGTTTTCTCAGGTGGTCGACACCTTTGGGTCGATTAGACCGTTGTTCGATGTCGACAGTTTCAGTTAAATCAATTTCTGTCATGGGGAAGGAAAGTGAATGATTTTTCATTAGCGTAGGTTTCGATCTTAAATGTTGCAAATAATAACACCACTAGCTGTACCATTCTTATTTTTCAATTATTTATTAACAGGTTAATAAAACATATTTTTCTACATTCCAATGAGAGATGAGTTTATAAAAACATATGAAGTAAATCGTCACGTGTTATATTTCGGTCAGGTAACGCTTAGAGTCAATGAAGGTTTAACGACAAAAATGTGGTTTCCAACAACACTCAGTTATATTTTCTTCCAGCAGTTAGGTTATTCTAGAGTTACGTTCGTGTTGAAAGCGAACATCCCTTCACTTCTGCCATTATTCTTCCATTTCCATCGACCACTTTTATTTCCATTCCTAAAATCTACCTTTTATTCCTATTTCCACGACCACCTTTATTTCTATTTCCACGACCACCTTTATTTCTATTTCCACGTCTATCTTTATTTATATTTCCACGGCCACCTTTATTTCTATTTCCACGACCACGATCATTATTTTCACAAGGAAAAAATATCGTCACCCAAGGGTCATAATCAAAGACGTCTCCCCTGAGGTGCAGGAAACGAGGGGGACCTAAGCGATGACCTCGCGTCAGTCAGTTTCACTGCGGAACATCAAGGCCCTGTCCTCAGTGCGTTACAATGGGCGGCGGCGGCGGCGGCGGGTACTGCTTCCTTCAGTTTGAAGCTTGATGGAACTTGAGATTCCGCGTGATGTACTACGTTGGTTATAAGAATTCTGCGACTGCTAAAACTTCACAGCCTGTAGACACCCACACGCCGCGCCGCGCGGAAAAGCGATCAGTTTCATCAGGCGCTTGCGCCGTGCCTCTATCGAAATGAATGTTCTAACAGTGTAAGTGGCACTGAAGACTGTCAGGAAATAACTATATTAATTATTATAATTTTTGGAAACAGTGGACAAAGGAGGATCAAGTATAGAGAGAGCATCAAGTATAGTACATTTCTTAGCACAATTGCCTATTTTGTTTGTTGTGATATTTTGTTTCTTGTTATACACACAAAACATTGCTGTTCCCAATCGTTTTTCGATGTATTAGTTTTATTGACATACTTGAGACCTTTCACAGCTCTATAAAAGTTACAAATGTGAACATGAACTAAAAGTATTCATTTCTGTACCAAATTTAGGTGCCGAAAGTTTGGGTTCAAGTTTCGTGATGTCTTTGAAGCAGCGCTATGAACTCATTATGAATTACAATGCATACCAAGCAAGATGCAGTAAAGCCTAGTGTAACATAATTTAGAAAGGAAATTATTCCGGTGGTTTTTAAATACAGTCTGCTTTAAGAAGCTTTGGTGTGAAGTGAACCAAGAAAACTACAGAAATTGATAATTGTAGTCTCAAACAACTTTCCTTAAGATAGCAAGATTTTCGTTATGTAGCCTAACTTGTCTCACTAGTTTCCTCAAAGTCAACATTGACTTCACACAGGTATCATTTGAAACATACTATGTCATTCTTTAAGAATGTCATTTATGATATAACTCACTGCGTATTGACAGTCAATATTTCGCTTAAAACACCTCCTTCATTGCCATGACAATATTTCTACATAGAATCTGCCTTGACTGACACATTAATACGATTATACTTATCAATAAGTTGTGCTATTCTTTCCAGTGTACGTCATACAAACCAATACACTTTGTTTTTCAAATTATGGAAAGTATACCAATTCTAATTTGTAATAAAAATGTCCTATTTTCTATTTTATTTGTCTTCTGACACTGTTTTTGGATTATTAATTTTTCGAATAAGACTTTTAATACACACTTGCGGGATATCTCGGTATCAACCACGATAGTCACTGAAAAAACTGCAATTCATTACCTTGGCGGATCCAGAGACGCGGTCCAGCCACAACCTCTGAGCTTGTGCACGGAAATTTATTCTATTAGCAGTGGATGAAAAATACTCTTGAAATCACGACACGACAGAACGAAAGGCATCGATAAATTCGTTAATTAAAAGCACATAGCTCACAACACAACCTCTCGTTTACAAAAGGGAGCGTAAAATTTTCATTTAGCTAAAAGCAAACCTCCCTCTTGGATCATTAAAGAAAACTCTAGGGTCACTGTAGCGAAACTCTCCAGCAAATTAATTAATTGTTCAAAAAAATTTTTTTTGAACAATTGCAAAATGAGGTTTTCATAAAATGTTTCGTAAACTCCACGACAATAATTATAATATAAATATACTTTTTTTTATACATTCTACGATTATTCATCTCATTTACACATCCAAATTTCAATTCGATCACCTCTTTTAAACATAAAACACTAAAGACGATAGCATTGAACTAATTTATAATTAATCGTCGACACCATATCCAGTAAGTGTTCCCAGGATTGCAAAGAATGGATGAAAGAAACAATATAAATAGAAATTCGCCGTTGATAAGAAGGAAAGCGGGCGCACATGCAACCCGAAACACATTCTTCGCTGCAAAATACGAACCATCGAACAGTACTCGGAAACGCTGCATAACAGGGGAGGTCGCAAATTATATTTTTAAGGCATAATTTACAATAAACTTTATTTTTCGAGAGACCCCACACACACACACACTTCCGCTTCACGCCGCGTTCGTGGCCCTTGGGCAGTAGAGCGAATAGGTTTTAAAAAATATTGCCATCAGAATCAATAAAGAGATTGCAGGTGTGTTAGCCTCTTGAGGAAACTTTCCGATTGAGCATGGAATTATATCTCGATTTATAACATTTTTAAGACTTCGTATTCCCAGTACTATTCACGATGTTGTTCTTAATATAAACTTTTGAAGAAAAAAGCATGAATTTCGGAAATAGATAAACTAAGCATTTGAATTTAGAACCGGACTTACAATTACTCAAATTTGTAAACAACACCAAGACGATTGCTGGGAAAACGAAATTTCAAAACGTTCTGAAAATTACCGCACGTTTATACCGGCAACCTCGTTACTCTTTCTGCGGGCAATATTTTCCAAACCCATTCGCTTTTCTTGTGCCCCGGAGGCGTGAACACGAGACGGGCCACAACATCCGGCGCTGGCGGAAGCTCTGCGGTCTGCACGAGACCGGCCCCGCCCTCCTGCCCGCATACCACCCTTATCCACCCCGCACCGCTTCACCCGCCCACTGCGCTTCGTCTTCGCGTTGCCCCGCTTCGCTTAGCCCTGCTCTGCTTCACCACACTTGTCTTCGCCTATGTAAGTCCCACTTCCACTTGTCTCGCCCCGCTTCGACGCGTCTCGCCCCGCTTCCACTCGTCTCGTCCAGCTTCGACGCGTCTCGTCCAGCTTCGACGCGTCTCGTCCAGCTTCGACGCGTTTCGTCCAGCTTCGACTCGCCCCGCGAACTGTTGGTTTGTCACTACCATCGTCTCTTTCATCATCCATTTCGGTAGTGGTTTTGGACTGGGAGAAAATCAGAATGCGGAACTGGGCTCATTGCAGATTCCGAATTTGGATAAGATGTGTTTTGATTTAACTGAGATTCCTGTTACTTTCGTTGAACAAAAGTAGCAATCTGTAATATCTCTAGGTCACCTCCACACCTGTGGTACGACAAATGGCATAGATGGGTGGGTTCCATGCAACCAGAATCTTAAATAGCGGGAGCAACATGGGCAACAGCTCTGTGCTGACAAACAATTATCCTCATTTTTTCAAAATACAACTCGTATACCTTCTGCCGATTGGAGAAATGAGGTGTCTTTTGAGATTTAGTCGTTAAGTACCCCACACATAACAGAAATGATTTGGTGAATTCACAGACTTCCTGAACTTCTCTTAAAAAACCCCAAGTGCCTGTCTCCCCTTCCCCTCTACTCCCAACACTCGGCAATAAGTATTATTCCTAAAATAACAGGATGTGATAAGCACTGGAACAACATAAATAACGCAGTCGAGCGCAAATAAAAATGCGTTTCCAGAAGGCAGTTTTCACAAACTTTGCTCTGCGAAAATTTCGTTGCCACACGTGTTATGTAAATAGATATGAAAGGAAACATTTACAATCGATGTTGTAAACCGAAGAAATTATTACCCAGGAATTAACACACTATAAATGTGCTAAGTAAAACTAGACTCGGCGTGCTATGAGTCTGTTAATGCAGTGAAGATAGAGGTGGTAGAGACCATGAAAAACCTCAACTGAACTTTCAATATTAATAGTGAGGATTTATGGCAGTTCGAACTCATATTGAGAGCCCGAATTTCGATGACGTATCATCTTTTGATCGTAACAACTCACGTACATCTTTTAACTTTCACACTAGTAGCTCTGCGAAAAACGTACATCGTAAAAAATATCTAAGATCTACCCTTACCGCAGTCTTGTGTTGATTTTGCTCCGAATTGCGGAACAAAATCACAAAGAAACGGAATTCCGAACAATCGTGTTTCATGTGCCTATTATCCGTTTACACTAAGAAAAATCCTGATGTAAACAAATGCACGTGTGTTAGAATGAATCTCATTGGTTTGCAGAGTGAGCTCTGCTGTAGGGATCCTGACGCTAAAGTAAATAGTTCTCTGTATAATAACTAATTTATCTTCCATCGTCCGTTATATTAATCTCGCTTTAAAACGATTGCAACGGTGTCGAGAAGGGAGGCCAATGTGAACTGACTGCGTGTTGCTTTGCGATAAGATTACGAACCTTAGACAGTTCAGCCCGTGAACGCGTTGACCGCCGTGGGCCAGGTGCGTGGGACCGCGGCGCCGCGCCGCCCATCGTCCTGCGAGGCTCTGCTATTCAGTTCGTTTTACAATGTCTTAGTGTGGCTGGCCGTTCAATAAACACAAGCGTGGAAAATTGCTTCGGAGTAGCGAAAAGCGTACGTAAATTCGTTATTGCGTATGAATCCGTTGTTACCGGTGAAGCAAATTGCAGTGTTCACTGGAATATCCGTAGCCAGTGAACTCCGGAAAAAGTTCACTGACAAGGGAAAACTACAAACGCAAGAGAAGAAAAGAAAGGGAAGAAACCTGACATTGAAGCATTAGATGACTTTGAAGTCAGGGTTTTTCTATCGATTCCCTGCATAAAACGGGCAAAAATGCAGAAACGAAACAACAACGCTTGTGAAACTGTTGCTGCTAGTCAATTGTAATCAAGAACTTCCGAATTTTAAGCCAACCAATTTATACATGACAATAATTGACATCAGGTTATTGACAACCACTTCCTGAAGCAGATTGATCATAAATCAAGTAGTTGGATGAACATGACATTTGGATGAGAGCTCTTATTCCATTTGAATAGGTTCGGCGCAAAATGTTTCTTCAGTTTGTTTACATCCGGTTTTTTTCTTAGTGTGATCGCATAATAGAATCGTTGGAGCAAAGAAAACGAACATTATATGGTACCATTAAGAAGGCCACCGACTTGAAGCGGAAGAAACAAATCACCATTAACATACGTCGTGTTAATCACTTTAATGCGTTTAACCATCACTAATTTTTGAAATATGCATTCACAATTCCAAAGAAAGTTAAAATATTAATCAACAAATTGTATAGTGCATCCCACAATTCAACGATTTGTTCTTCTAGAAAAGCCATTGAACTCTTTAAGCTTACTTCATGTCAAAACTTACCGTCAATATTATATTGAATTGAAACTCACATTAAATTAAAAAAAAATAAATCATTTGCATCAGTCTTTTCTTTTCATACCCTCTTCATTTTCAGATTTTTGCACTATTTTTATTTTGCCATTAGGTGTTACTTCATATAACATGCTACCGTGTGTCATGAAAACATTGGCCCGGGTGTCAAGTACAGTGAGATGGAGGGCGTGCGCAGGGCGTGCGCGTGGATCACTCTCCGCGGCGCCAGGGTCACGTGCTCCGGTTGCGGCTGCCGCAGCGCGATATGCGTCCGGGGATGTTGGCAACGCGACGCGCGCACGGGATAATAATTATCGTCACGACTGGCTACTCTGCCGCACAGGGTCGTTAGGTCGGATGCGCTACACGGCGTCACGACCTCCTTGTCACCCAACACTGAAAAGAGGGGTCGCAATGTCACAATGAACAAATAACTCGAGAGTGGACGAGACGGCCGCAATATGTACAGCAATTAGCCCCCTGTTCTCTCTCTTTTAAGCTAGTGTTGCATATCTGGTCACGCAAAAGTAGAGTTCATTCACCTGAGTCCATCTTTTTAGTAACCGTACACGCGGGTAGGTTACGTTCGAGTCAAAACCTGAAGGATTTACTCCGCACAGGAGGATACTCACAGTGCGGATATTAGACTGGCGCAGCTTTAACATGCAAATAATTTCCTTTTCTTATGATTAACTAGTGAGAAAATTATTAATTTGTGTAAAGTTAACGTTCGGTTTATTTAAGACCAATCTTTCATTTATGCTGACAATCTTTAATGGAGCCATACACTTGAACAAGTTAGTCCAATTCACCATTTTTAAAACTGTGTACATGTTTATCAAATAAAAAAAAATTGGACGAGTAGAAACCGATATTATAGGCACTAATAATATGCGAAATACAGATGTATGCATATACGCGGTACAAAACCCGAAAAGATTCATTAAATATGCATTATAACATGGTTTCTCTTTGTGTTTTCTACGCACATTACATTCATCTGGCACTTTATTGTCACTACACCGCTCAATAACTTCACAATTAGCATTATATTTTAGTACTTATCAATTTGTAGAAGTGGTGAGTATTAAGAAATCAGATACAAAAAACATCATAAAATCATGTTTAATTAAATTCAAATACTGTGTTTCATGGGCACACCAATTACGACTGCAGAGTAAAAATTGAATTTGCATTGAAATCCAGTCTCCATTGATAAGGCACCGTAGTCCTCGACTTGGCAATATACAGTGTATGGATTAAATTATTAATTGTGCTTCAATCGTTGAAAGTTGAATAGTTTCATTTTTTTGAGAAGGATAAGAGTTTGCGTGATGCTTTACGTCCTATGCTTTTAATTGACACGAATAAAATCCTCTGCTGTGATGAACCGCTTTGTAACGTGTTGCTACATAATATCAAAGTTTTCTTCGTCAATTTTTTCTCTTCTACGTTCCGCCGGAAAGTGGTTGAACAAACAACTATAAAATGTAAATGTAAATAAATTTCTAGTGTAATTATACTATTCGAATTTGTTTTCTGTAAATATGTAGAACATATCACTGAATTTACATTTACAGATTACAATTTTGTAAGATCAGTTTATCTTCTCTTCTCTTCTCTTTTTCTCTCTTCCTCCCTCCCTCTCTCTCTCTCTCTCTCTCCCTCTCTCTCTCTCTCTCTCTCTCTCTCTCTATCTCCTGTAAAACTGAATATATTATATTATTATTTAATATTATTATTAAAACCGCAAAAAACCTGTAAATTATAATTATTATTTTTACTCAGTTTCTCAGTTCGCCAAAATTCAAATCCAAAATATGTGAAATTTCTAAACTGATGCGTAAAATCTGGCAATATTCTAAATTGATTACGTACGGTAAACGTTTTATTTAATTGTAATTGTCCACACAAGTAAAATTGTATCATTCACTGTTTTCTATGACTTCCCTGTAGAGGTCAAATTTATTTTGACGAAACGTCAGAAAAAGAACGAAAACTCTAAGACTATTGCATTCCAATGCTGAGAGTTTAACATGTTTGACTCGATACATTGGTACTTTTCATAACTTCTGGAACGTATTCTACCTAATACAATACTTTCTTCATACCGACAACGGCCATTTGTCTTTTACGATGGACACTACTCTGCTCGTACTTGTGCGTTAATTGCTTGTAGTCGCTTGCAATCCTGCAAGAAAGAGTAATAAAACCATAACACTGGGCTAATTAAATTTACAGTGGCAGCAAGAGTGAATTCTCCTACGCAAGCGCCCGTGACAATGCCCGAGGTAAACTTTCGCTTCTTTTCGCGTGCGGACTGCACATGCGTTGGAAAGATATACGGCGGCTTTGGATAATGAACAGAAGCGGCGAGCCGTGACTCGCAAGAAAGTTCTCATGCTTGTGAACATCGGCTTCCATTCTTCAAAGTGGCCACTCATTTCCTGGGTCACATCTGAATGAATTTCCCGGTTTTCCAGGGCATTATTTTCATTTTTTATTAATACGATTTGTACAATATTTCACTTTTTTAAATATTAAAGTAAGCCTGATACTACTTTGCCAGTTCTCTGAGTTCAATTTAAGAACAGATTTAAAACAAAGTCGAGATAGTATTTCTATATATCAGAGATATCATTCTGATAACAATGATATCTAGATATCATTGTGTCTCGAAATTTTCCGAGTTTTAACGACTCTTTTACAAACTTTCTGATTTTCCCCGGTCTTTTTCAAAGCAATGAAACTCACTGATTTTTTCGGTTTTCCATTTTTTTTCAGAAAGCGGTTTAAGATAATTAAGATAATAAAATTAAGATAACACACTAGACCAACTACTGAAGGTTCTGTACGCACAAAGGTTGACAATTCATCGGGCAGCGGAATTTGGTCAGTGATGCCTCCATTATAATATTGGCAAATTAATGTCATACATTTTTATCAAATTCAGAACTAATTAACAGTACAAATAGCAAACACCTGCATCTCTCTCCGACTCAGAGCTGTCCACCCCCGAGGTTCTCAACAGACGGCACCCAGAGAGAGCAGGTTTGAATTGCGCTTGGCGCCCTATAGAAATTCAGCGAATGCAACTCGAGTTACTACCTTTTGGAACCCCCATGAGAATTTTCACTACACTTTAGCGCCCACGTGTGGTTACAATATAAAAACAAATTCCAGCTTACAATGAGTAAGCTGGCGTATATCGCATAAAATGATAACTACATTTCATTCGCACAAATTAAATTTCAACATTTTAAACATGCTATAATTTCAAAAAACCCTATTTTTTAAATTTATTGATTAATGTAAATTATGAATAAAGTGACGTAACCGAATTACACTTCCTTTTGTTTCTACTCTCGTAAGTCGAATAACCCATTTCTACTTTTCATACAGGCTAATACAAGAATCGAGTAAGGTTAGATTTAAAGGTGACCAGCTTTAGCACATCTTCCTCCTGTTTTCGAAGAAATTGTTCTTTCACCGCCGAATTATTATTATCATTAGCGACTAGCTCAGGTATTGAACTTGGTACTAATCTTTAAGGGACAATTTTTCACAAATGTATGAGTACTTTCTTTTCCTTGTTCTTTTTCCTAAAAGCATTTGAAATGTTGGCCATATTCATCGTCTGTCGTAACTCGCAGGAAACAATGCAGTGGTAACAACAAAAACAGTGATATGAAAATGAAAAAAGATGATGGCTTGCAGTAGCAATAAAGAATTACAAACATTTTTGAATTCGTTCATATTCTAAACTTCTGTAATGGCCTGGCGAAGTCACATCCATATTTTCAAATAACATTCGACTTGAACGGTTAATGTGGTATTCGTTATTTCTTGGTAATACAGAAAATATACACAATTTATTGGACAGAAATGTAATCGTTGGCAACATACATCCAAAACTCTAATATTTGCAACAAACATACATACATACATACATACATACATACATACATACGTCAATGGTAGTGGTGCGTTTTTTACAGGACATTAAAGAAAAGATGCTGTTGCTCTCATACAGCCCAGAGCAATCATACATCACTACAAGAGCATTAGCTTCCCAGGAGCATTCCAAGAGGATATTTCGAGCGTAGATGAAATCAGTTTTTCGAACCCTGACCTAGGATGACAAGAAGCCCTGTTCATATTCTTATTTAGTTGCACCATCCAATTTTTAGTGAAAACTGGAATTATTCTGGAGCATTACTTGCTGCCAAGGATCGTCAAGATATCTCAGTAGTATGTTGTGCTAATCAGATAAGGTTTTCCGAAATGTGAAATCCGAATTTTTAGAAAAAGGTTTGAAGCTGTTACAACTGGAATGAACACATTTTTATGAAGTAGAAACTCTTAAATGTGCGTTATAGTTTGTCAACCATGGAACGCCTATTCCGGCATGAACACCATTAAACCGCAAATCTAGCTTGCATTGTAACCATCATCTGAGCCATCTTACCACTGCCCTAGTCCTGAACGCGAATAACCTTTATTTCAATAAGCAATGCCGATAAATATCGATCGACGAATACATGCGTCGGAGAATAACCCAATTCTCAAATATGTTAATCTCCTAGTTACCAAGGAGGATGAAACAACTCCTCGAGATTGAAAGGTACCCATGATATGACGGGGAAAAATCATAATGGATTTTGAAATCTTATTACAGTTTCACAACGTAACAAGACGACATCGTATTACAGTTTCAACAAGAAAATACACAGTGGTGAAAATGACAACCGTGCAAGTTCTGGACTGAAGTCTTGAGCTCTATTTCCGAATGCGGTACATTCTTCGACACCAGCTAAGTAGATACTGAAGAAAGTACCCAGTACAACTTTGCCTGGATGTTAATTCTAGAGGCCGGCGGCTCTGCCTAGACCTTCCTTTTTATTATTTTTTTTTGTGACATAATTTTCAGGCCGTCACCGGAAAAGAAACTTAACAATGATCCAAGTACAACGTGCCATCCATCCTTTCCCCACTCTAATTATCCAGACTGGGCGATCGGTGTGAATAAAATCTTAAAGGACCGCAAAACACGACGAAAATGTTTGTTCCCCTATTTGTGATTAAAACATTGAATATGCACAATCATAATTAACACGAAAATAAAATTATAGGCTTAATTCGTTATCCCTAAACACCATATATGTATAACACAATTTTAAATTATTTTCGTCTGTATATTTGTGCGGTACTTTTACTTACCTTATTCGAGTAAAATATTTTTTTTGTGTGGCTGATAAACTATTATTAATAAAATGGTTTTTCATTTTACAATTTTTTGAACCATTATAAATACAAATACAATAGTGGCCGGGTTTCATCTGGGGCCCTAAGCAGGAGATTAGTCTGCTTCTGCATCTATCTCTGGACTGATTTCTATAGCATATGGTTCATCTCCCATTTACAAAAGTACGGATTGGACTGAACGGTACGGAGAAGTATAAGAGGAGGAGAAGGAGGAGGAAGAGAAGGAGGAGGAGTAAAAAGAAGAAATACATTTGAACTGTTCTTAGGCGAGAAAGACGAGGCATTACTTACTTCATTACTTCCCCTTCGTTTGGCCCCGCAGATCATATCTGCTTTTAAAAACGTAAATCAATAGGATTTGGGAAAGTGTATCACAGCACGAATCTGTCAACTCTCCTTCATTTATGGCAAGAGCCGCCCTGAGCAGCGAGCGCTCATCGCGCGTTCGTTGTATCACTGCCGGGGCCCGGCCCGGCCCGGCCCGGCCGCGCGGCGCCCTCCTATGGGGACGGCGCGAAGGCCGCAGCGGCTGCAGCCGGCGGCGCAGCGACGCACCCATAAATCTGTCGGCGCGGCGCGGCGCGGCGGTTCCTGCAATCCGGTGGTAGTGCTGGCAGCGGTGTGGGCGGGAGTGACGACGGCATCGGCGACGGTGGTGACGGTGGCTTGTCGGGGAGGCGACACGGGTCATAATGGCCGTGAGGGTAAGAAAAAAAATCACACAGATATTTTTCGACTTCGTAAATCTTACATTGTAGACCATTTCCACCTTCGTTTATGGAAAGCGAACGTTAGTAATACAAGTTACATAGGATATCCTTCTAAATGTCAGTTCTCGTGGGCGAAAAGTACATACAACCTACCCCTGGGGTACTTCCATGCTGTGATAGGACAAGTGAAATCTGCTACAAGCGATATCAGGTTCCACCTTTGGTATCTCGTATATAGAACGACATACTCCATAAACACCACGAGACTACGGAACCTCCATTAGCGAAACCCAGCGGGAGGCTTAAGACCCCCCTCTCTTCTTTGGGCTGTTTACTCCTGTAAGAGATATTTAAGTTTTTACAATACTTTACTAAAACAGCCAAAATTTGAATCTTAAAAAAATAATTTAAAAACATTAAATAAAAAGCACTTGTTCCTCTCAGACGCACCTCCTCAGGAAGATCCACTGCGCCTGAGTATTATGTTGCTGAATTTTTCCTAGAACTTTTCTGATGTACGAGTCTACAAACGGTGTTCTGTCATCTGCCCTTTTCTACAGATTACGTGGGACATTCAAAAGTATACACTTTCGATTTTTTATTGTCATTTCTTTGTCAAAACATTTGAAGGTAGAGTGCCTAGGAAGAGGTCTCGGCTATGAAATGGTTGGAACACACAAGTACGAAGGGTAGGGGAGTTGAATAGCTTTGGCGAGACCACAGAAGTATGAGAGATGTAGCAACAATGATATATCTGTATTTTTAATTACATTCCCGGATTTCCAAAATTGCAACTTTAAATCTTCTTTAGAGGGAGCTTGGGGCACAGCGATGCACGTTACAAGGAATCAAGTGAAGCGGTTTGCCCAACGTTTCGTTGTATGTGTAACAAATGTAGGTATTTTGCCGTTTTCCCAATCCATCACATGTAAAGCATTAGGGCTCATCAGTGAATAAAAATTAGTGGTTTAGGAGAGCTCTAGTTTAACAAATGCAAATCTAGAGAAGACTCTAGCCATACATTGTCACCACTATTTGGAATTTCTTATATTTCGACCTCATCTTTCGTCCAATGAGACAAGGGCTGGCAGATACACGGAACACAGGCAGACGACGGAAGACAGACGAATGGAATGGACGGACAGACGGAGGGAGGAAGGAGGGAGGGCGGAGGGAGGGAGAGAGGGAGGGACAGACAGCGGTATCCGGCGAGGTTTATGTAATGATTTTCTGCAGCATACGTAACTTCTTCTATAGTACGTATATCACTTCGTATATACGAGATAGTAACTAATGGTGCCATTGAATTGCACAGCCGAGCTCGTACTTGCAAGTTTTAAAATTTCTTTAGTCATTTTTTCAAAAACATATACATGACCTTTTTTAAAGAACTAATGTTGTAAATACTTTGTCTGACGCAAAAATCTCCATCTTAAATTTTGTGGTTTTAATTATTTTTTTGCAATTTTCGAAAAATAGGGAAAGTAACTCAAAAAAGGACCGACGCAATTCTCTTAAACGTCCTTTGCAAAATTTAATAAAGAAATTTGGAGCAATTTTTCTGAAAATTTTAAAAATGTACGGGGGGATTCGTGTAAAGTACTCTCCAAAACTAAAATATCAGTTTCAAATTCCAGGGGCCGCGACATCAGCCAGAACGGATGGGGAATATCCATTTTGAAGAAAATCGGTTGAGCGGTTTATGCGCCAGCGTTATGCATGGACGGTCGGACGTATAGACGTTTTGCCGTCAATCGATTTTTCAGTATGAAGGATGCACAAAACACGGATTCTGGCTACACCACGTTTTAGAAGCTTTCTTTTCTATATTTAGCAACTGGATTTATTCACTTTTTTTGTTGCCAGGGCCCGACATTAAGAGTTTTGTGTCGAAAATTCGCTGAACTTTCTGTTCTTACGTTAATAAGTGTACTAAGTGTACTATAAGTATTTACTGTACTTTCTCTTATGTTTATAAGTACAGGAAATAAAAAAAATCTATACATCGTGACTTCGTGGCTCACGTGATTCCAAGTTAACACTTTATCTCTGGCGGAGTATCGGTTTCCGATGTAAGTGGATGGTTCGTAACGTTATTGGTTCACGCAAGCCCAGATGCTGAAAACTTAGTTCATATTCTTTAGTACTACTAAAAAAAATAGGTGCTTATGGCGGTACAAAAATCGCCTCCTCGCAGTCCGCTATTAACACACAATTCTCCATTCCAGATTTCATCGGGATAATTAGGACAACTGTTGTAATAATATATGGCATCTCCAATAGAAAAGAGACACAAGTGCGAATTTCTGATTTCTCAGAAATTGCAATTTTAAGTTTCGTAGTTCTATAATACTAGTTATAGATTGTACCAAATATTCACCTTCTAGCGGACAGTAATAGAACTAATTCAAAATCAACTTCAGAATAGTAGCAGTACCTCCTGGTAGTCTCTTATCATCTTTTAGGTGAAAAATGACGATTTCGAACTTGTGTCACTTTTCTATTGGAGATGCGATATATATTTAGGGCTGGCTTCACCCACCCCTTGCTTCCGAGGCTTTTGGTTTGCAGCTTTGGTCTGAAGCCGATTGTGGGCAGAGGTGGAATCGAGAGCGGCGTCGGAGGCGAACGCGAACGCGCCCGCGCCGGCAGCAGGCAGCGGAGCTCGCCCCTTATCGCGAACCCGCTGATAAGCGTTCGAGGCGGCGAGGACGAGCTGGGGAGGGGGAGAGGAGGAAGGGAGCGGAGGGTCGAAGAGAATCGTGGAGCGATCATTTGGCCGCCCCACCCTCCCACCGTGATTACCAATAATGTGGTAAGGCAATGCGACTCTCTGTGGAAATCAGTTTTTGATTCCTACGGTCTCTAAAGCAAATCTCGAAAAGTGAGACACACTTAGGGCGCCTTCCCACGCAGCCACGGCAGCGCGTGTCCGTCAAGCGGCAGGGCTCTACGCCGACCCTCCGGCGACGACAAACGAAGGGACCGCACCAGGTAAAACGCAGCGACTGTCGACCGCAGTCATTTAAAGCTGTGCTCTGTCTTGACGGAAGCGCGCTGCCGTCGCGACGTGGGAAGGCGCCCTTAAAGAAATGTTAGTCTAAGAAGGGGGGACCAAAGAGAAGGGGCACCCAGAGAAAATCAGAGGCATGAGGCAGTTAATCCAAGAGGACCCCTTATTTCAAACGAAAGTTTCTTCCCCCCCCATTCATAAACATAATTAATTTCTCCACACATCAGAAATAAGTTGGAGCGTTGACGTTGGATTAGAGGTAAATATATTTTTCATTTCTTTTGAATGAAAAAAGAAATGAGGCTTCAATTAAGTCGGGACCTGGGGGCAAGACGCCCCAGCTTCTCTCCTCCCCTGGCTTGGACGCCCCAGCCAGTCAGCAACTGCTGGCAACATAACAAATAACAAAACATAACAAAAAAAAAACAGCGTTCAATTGTCACTCCTTGCTTCGTGTACAGGTGCCCTTGCACTATATGGCTTCGACACTTCCTCGTGAGATTTAATCGTCCGACGTCCGATGAAAGTATAGTTAGCCATGAAAAATATTTGAAACTGGGACTTGCCGTGCTATCTATGATTCTTTAAAAACTCATTTTTCTTACAAATATTGAATTACATATTATGTTTGTACAATTGTTTTTCTACAATTAAGAAATCGAAAAAATTGTGAAGTCAATTTGACCTAAGACTTTAGACAGTACATTAATGTCGGAGAGGAAACGAGAGCAGCATGAAAATGCCTTCGTTAAACTGGGATATTTCGAACAGCCAGTTTACGCGAATATTTCAGGTAAAATACTTGTGACTAGTACTCACATGAACAAATGGGTCATCTTGTCACTCAGTGTAGAAATGGAACGAATGGATTTGCTGTTCCTAATTAAACGCTTATGGCTGACAAGTCAACCTTCTAAATCACAATACTTGCAATCTGCAGTGTTCAAATCACTTTCATTCTCCTTTCAAGAGCTCAACTTTGTTGGGTGCAAAGGTGCTGCGAGGAGATTCCGCTCAGCGGCAGAACCGACACGACGACAGCGGCAGCGGCTCCGCATGGAGAACGCTGGGAGCGTAAACAGAGGAAGCGCGGAGTCCTGTCTCCGTCCCCGCCCCCGCCCCCGTCTTCCTTCTCCGAGGTCAACGAGCTGCGCCTTCCTCGTTCTTCCACTGCAGGAGGCGGAAGGGCAGCCCAGTCGCAGGCAACGCACGCGCGCGGCACGGCGCGGAGCGGCGCGGCCCGCCGAGCTGCACTGGCAACTTGCTTCTCCCCGCCGACGTCGCTACTGCTTTTATTACTTTTAAATATTTCTTCATGTTCAGCATACATTCAAGAAGTTTTAACATTCATAGAATACTAGAAGAATATTACCCCCCCCCGCCGCCATCTTCCCGCTCCGTCAGCGCTCTTACGATCTAGTCTTCTCGTACCGAAATCGCCCTCTCCCTGTCGTCTCTCGGCTCAGCATTAGTTTCATCCCATCTTCATCCCCCGCCTGCTCGTCCCATCCTGCTCGATGCTGCTCAGCGTGACACGGCAACGCCCAGCAACAATGAAGCCCGGGTGGATTGGGAATTGCATGTAACTTATCCCCATCTTCTGCTGTAGCGCCTCCTAATGACTAATTCACCATAAGTAAGCAGCATGATAACCTTATACATGGAAAAACTCGGAGCTAAAAAATCACATACTTTCTCGCATCGTATCTAACAGCCCTGCTATCTTATACTACCAAATAAACTTGCAAAAGTATTTTCAACCAGCAACAATTTATTTTCGCTCCGAGATCAGAACTCAGTTCCTTAGAGTTAACTTGCCGACACTTATACCACTACCCACAGAAGCGGCTCATGATCACAACTTTGGTAACAGCGGGAAGTAATAATTTTCGGAACCGTTAGGGATATCGCGGTCAAAGAAAAAAAAACAAGTTGGTCACATGGGTAGTGTCTATAAGATATTTAAATTTCACGGTAATTAATTAGTATTTAGTTAAATCGGTTCATACGGATAGAGAGACAGACAGCAATTATTGATCGGATGTGACATATCTTTTAGAAATAGAATAAGAGAATTCAAAAAAAGGTTTTTAAGTTGTAAACTCGAAAAGCACATAGACACGACCGGTCTATTTATCTGTACTTATATTTATGAGCAGATGTTCTTCAAATGCTTTTCAATAAAATTTCTCGAACCTCAATAGTTTTTATCACACATTCATCAAATTAAAACACCTGAGCGGGATTCGAACCCGATTCCTTTTGCCCCGAAGCACTGAATTCGTTACACACCCCAACCACCACGGCCATCCAGGTCGGGCAAAGGCTTACACTTGTAAATTAGTCAACTCATAATTATTCCATTTCAGTTCTAGCATTAGGGAGTCGAAAAACTGCGTAAATGTGAAAAAAATGTCTTTTGGGCGACACAGGAAGGCAGGGTAATAAGGTACAACAGAAAAGCTAGACCAAAGAGATTAGATAACTAGTGTGAGAAAGTCTTCGCCATTGTATATCACCACTAGTTCATTCATTTACCATATTTTGTTACGTACGAGGAGAAACGTTAATGAAAAAAAATTACGTGCGGGTTTGAGAAAATATTATCTTTTAATTGTATAATTCTGAGACATTAATCAAGCAAAATCTGCGAGATTTTTGTACGTGAGCTTTTTTAAAGAGTTTATTTTTTACAACAGTTTAAACCAAAAATCTCTCTCTCCAATTTCGTAGTTTTGAAATGTTAAGTTTTTGGCATTTTCAGAAAAAAAAACGGAAAAATAACTCGAAATGGGACTAGTAATATATTTTTTACCGACCCTTATTACACATGAGAAGTAAATTTAAAGAAAAACCTTAAGATTGTTCTATTTGGCCCTTTAGTTTTGAACATACCTTTTCAACTATTGTGGTATTTTTCATAATAACACAATAAATATGCTTTTAGTATTAGGTTTTTTATTGGAACCGTTTGAAGGATATTTTTGTCCTCATCATCAGGCTTTTACAACTATCAATTATATAATCTCTCCGTGATGCTTATTTAAACTTTCATAAGCGCCACGGCACCAATGTATGGTAGCACGCCATATTTGTGATTATAGAAGATGTAGACGCGCCATGTCTTCTATACCAAATGTTGCAGTACTTATCGCTGCCAAAATTTCCCCCATTGAAAGATAAAACTTAAGGACAATGTATCAAATCCAACAAATACAGTTTTAGGACCCAATTTTAAACATTGTCTCAAATTCTCATTTGGGTGTTAAGTCTTACCATGCAATCATATGCACCTCATAGTCAAATAAAACATAACTAATAAGATAACCACTACACTGTAAAAGGCACAAAAACCGAACAAATCACACAAAAAGCTAGCGATTACGGAGACGCCAATTTACATTCAATCCAGAAACAAAATGTCGATCTCAAACAGAAAGAGGAGAATTGAAGTTACGAACCGAAGCAACATGACATTAGCACACCCAGCCTTTTAACTTTTTCGCGCGCGATAATCTTCGCCGATCTATATAATGTAGACAAAGCATTAAAAAAATGTAAAAAACTAAAATCATATTTTTGAACCCTTGGTGGCTTAACACCTCCCCTTAAGAAACTGATTTCATTAAGATAAAATATCTTCAATATTAGAGGTGTACAACACTCTCATAATTAAAAAAATAAAAGTCAGCAACGAACGACTTGAAATAACCCCCACTTCGGCGCGCTCTTTTGGTCGTGGCTCTGACGGCAGCTTCCACTGCGAAAACCATTTGTTTAAGGATCATAACCATATTCCACGATTCATCACCAGTTATAATCTTTTTATTGTGATTTTTATCGTTATTCACCATTTACAAATTGCCTTGAGCAAATTCGAGGCGTAGGTCTTTCTGCTCCACGATTGGCAATTTCGAAATGAATTTTGCACACATGCGGAGCATTCGGGCATTTTCAGTTAAAAATCTTTCAAACACTACTTCTCGGTATTCTGTAAGATCATATTCGAGTTTTCGCACAGTCAATCGATGATCTTCATTGCCAGTCGTACACATTTGTTTTTGTCGGCGAAGGCCGCCCAGAGGATTGGTTACTCTCAACACATTAGTTGGAAGCACTTGTACCACACTAATTTGAGTTTTCCTTACACACTCGTTCCCGAATGCAATCTTTATAATTTCTATGGTAACCATACAACTCTTTTCGAGTTTCAAGCAAATTGTAATGTAAATCTGTTGCTCCAATTTTTCCATCATTTTTTACAACAGCAAAATGCGTCAAATGTAAACGTCACGCTGTACACTAACTTTTCCTTCCCTCCTCTTTCTTTCTCTGCCCCCCCCTCTCTCTCTCTCTCTCTCTCTTTCCCCTCCCCCTGAAAATATCTCTAGAGCTTCATGTAAAGTACTCCAAATTTTAAAGAAAGTTTTTCAAAATCGCAAAACTTCTAGACAAGCCAGATCGACCGCGGAACATTCCTTTTGGAAAAAAATCCTATGTATGGTTAAGGCGCTGTGGTATTCACAGACGGACGGACGTTTTTGAAGAAAGGAAAAAAAACAACAACAAACAAACAAAAAACACGTTTTCGGAATCATGGGCCCCATAACCATATATTTTCCCAGAAATCTCGAATAGCTTGTTGCAGAATTACATAACTCTCTATATATACGTACATATACGAGTATCAAAAGCTGCTAGTTATGAAATTAGTGATCTTTTCTAGGTTCAATAATTATTGTTACGTTTGCTTGTACAAAAAAAATATCTATAATAGTTGGTATTGGGTATTACCGATAAGCGACGAACCAGCAAAAATGTAATAGAATGTCCAAGAATATCGTATCCGTCGATTATAACGTAAAAACGTTTCTTTGAGGCCTTTGGCCCCAAAATTTCAAATTTTAAGGCGCTAAAACGCATCTTTTAGAAGTTATTTAACGATACAGATTCAAAAATACTGACAAGTGCTACGAGTTGCATTTGACATAAATATTTAAATGCTTATTTTAAAACACATACTTCATATTTTTAAAGTGAAAGTGATATTCGTCAGTCTCCATGAAATTCCCTTTCTTTAGTGACCTTATTTGTCAAGATTGGTTGCGTATTAGAGCCACAAAAGGTATGTATACTATTGAAATAATATAGGAGACGATTAGCTTCCAGAATGAACTAAACTCAAATACAACCAATTAATTTATTACTTTTACGAATTAATGTTCTGCAACTGAACACAAATATTAAATATTCTGAACTGTAGTGAATAACAGATGACTTAAAAAAAAGTTCTTCACGAAACTAATTCATGAACACGGCCGGTTTATAAGGATATTTTACTATAAGTTCGTCGCAGGCTAACAAATGTTAGTCTTGGATTGAATCTTAAAATTCACGTAAATGCATGCATATACTCGTGTTAATTAATGAATAGTTTTTAACGTCATTACGTCAATAAACACCAAATAACAAACGCGGTTGAAGTTTGTAAACGGCGGCGACAGCCGAGGTTAATGAGCAACCAAGTGTGTTATTCGATATTAGCCGTGTGTCGTTTAATACTTTTTGTAATACGTACCATCTTAACAGAAAAAAATAAATAAAAACCTATGCTTTTAGTACGTTTTAGATTATAGAAATAGCAAACTCACTACACACGTAGTGGGTAATCACGCAATAGAAGACACTCCAAAAAACTGCAGCGGAATTTTTAATATTAGGCTCTCTTGAGCTCTAATTGGGTGTTGTTTTCAATGAACATCAACCACAATGCTAGTCGTAAACGGTTGGGAGTAGTAGAAAAATATATTGAACAATCTGTATCGAAAAAAATTAAATTTTCTAAACAGTTATTCAGCACGGACGAGGTTGCAACAACATGATGAGAATCAATGATGAGATGAGCAAGTTGATGTCAGCGCCTTCGACCTATTATGAAGGCTAGAAATTGGCAATAATAATTATAATTGTTCATTCAATATTCAGATTTACTACACTGAGAAATTTTAATGGAAAATAGGAATATTATAATTGAACAGTTGAAATGTCCTATTGCAAGTGTTATTAACGGTGTGTGTATGTTACTTATGTTATTTGTCATCTGTTTTCGAAGTTTGATAAAAATCAAAAGATAGTTTGAAGATTACTTGGCTCCGTAACGTCTGGCGGCCGTTGATTTCTTAACGACGTATTCATATAAAGAATGTTTACATAGAGTAGGAGAGGAGAAGATGTATACGTTACAAATATATTAAATTAAAATATGGAGGGTTCAGATGCAACCCGAAACATATTACAGCACATAACTGTCGTGCGTAACTCCAATACGATGTCTTATTTCAGAGCCTTAAAAGCAGATTTTCTTCCTTTGGGACAGAGGTTTTGTTTTTCTCTCCCATCATCTACAAAATTATTTTTTTAGACGTTTCATTTCAAGCTTAGCGTTTGAGGGAACACTATTGTACCTTTGCATTTGTGTATGAAAAACATATTGTTAAAATTATTTTTGGAAGGGTTCAGCTAGTTAACGTAAAAATAATGCCTTAAGGCGGCTTCACTCAGTCAATATTCCACGAGTAGC
>BOPP01000019.1:2190639-2224420 GCA_017312745.1 Gryllus bimaculatus | reverse complement strand
TCTGCCAAGGGGAAGGACATGAGTACGAAAGACGGGGAAAATAAACACCGACAGAGAGAATGTGTGCGTAGATGCACTGGTTAGTATGGATTGCCACTGGTTAGTGCACATTATTCTATGCACTTACACCGCGAGCGCAATACGGGCAAAAGGGGGCAATTCACGTGCTGTGTCATCTAAGGGGCTGCATCTAATGAAGTCTAATACTCAATAGTATGATTCGTCAAGAAAACATAGATGTTCAAAATCCTTGTACTCAAAATTAAAACACTGGTAATACAAATAAATTATTATTAATGAATTATTAGTAAAACATTATTAATAATAATTCATTGTCCCAAAAACAACGCTTTTAAAAATGGGTTAGTAACTTTTAACATATTAGTTCGCGCGAAGGATCATTTAACTCGACAGTGGCCGTGAACATTCATTTATAATCAACGATTTAAATATACTAAACAAAAAAATCAATTGCCAAAACTTGAGCCTGAAAGGCCGAGCGCTCCGTGTCATCTCATTAGGTCAGAGCCGCGTCAGCTCTCCGCAGGAGGATGCGAGAGGAATTGTGAGGTCCTAGGCCTCCTATTGCACATGTATTGCCCGTCTCTTGGTGCGAAATACCAGCGAAGGCGTATGCATACCAGGGCATCGGCGCCATCTCTGCCAGGAGAAACAGTCCGCTCGACGAAGGAGGAATAAGCAGAACACATGAACTTATCATTCACAAACAATACAACGAAAAACGTAAAAACATCAATAACAAAACATGGACGTTAAAAAACATTGAATTTAATTTATCGATGTATACATAGAAAACCGATGTTTTGAAAATATGGACATTGACATCGCATCCCTAATACTAAACCTGTCATTCAATAGACAAATAAGCAGTTATTCCTGCACCTTTAGAAAGTTTGCTGCATGGGTCATTTGATTCCGCATATTATCATTTGGTTCAGCAAATGTTACACGAATTAAGTAATTACCAGAGGCCGGCATCTTCAAATATGTTTGTTCAACAAGAAAGAGCCTCGCTGTCGCATGACAAACTTCAACATCGACGCACTGAGTATGAGAATAGGAGGATGGCCATCAAATATTTGTATTTTTCGGCTAAAAGCGAAACCGTTTCATTGCAAAAACTTCTTGCAGGCACTTTTGCATCCTAGTTCGCTGGAACTCCCTCTCACTTTGTGTCTGTGGAGTGTATTTTGGAGTAAGTAGCTCGTAAGTTTGGAGTAAGTAAGCTCTCATATCGCATTTATGGGCCTGAGAAGATGGAACATCTTTCCTTTTTATAGAATTCAATATTCAATAGAGAGTTAAGAATCAAGAGGTAACAATGTAAAACTCTTCTGACTTCTGGTCTAACATTTCATATTCACTTATCATGAACATTGCAATGAAATTTTCAAAAGGAGTTTCGCCTTTTCGCAAGTTTTCGATCAAGTCGATATTTAATATAAATCGATATTTAGTAACAAAAATACGATTGTGACCACTCACAGAGTAGGGAACATTGGTGGGTTCTGATTTTTCGAGAACGATCCACTTGCCTTTAGCCTTCACAGCTCATATCGGGAACATAAACTGAGTCTCCTGGGAAATAACAAAATAATTCAATATATCATGTTAAGTTAAATAAAATATTCGGGTCTCGAAACCGTATACGAGATAATAAATTTTCGAACGTATTAGATTTGTAAGAGTTTTGGCAAATATAAATCACGCTGTATTTCAATATCAATCAGCAACGTTCTTATTCCTGGTCAGATTACTTTGCAAACTTCTACTCAATTCTTCCGACGCGGTTATTAATTAACGAAATTAATTATTACCACATTCACTTCACGACGTTTTCATGAAAGCGCATTATACTGCCTTAAAATGCCGATTTTACCATAAGTACCAAGAAATTTTGGAAAAATCACTCTGAAGCGGCCCTGGGTAGAAAATCAGATGGAAGATGAAATATGTATTAAATAAAAATCCAGGATTATCCAGAATGTACTCTGCATCGAAAGAGTTGATATGCAATTAGCGCAGTGTCAATTATCCATACCAGTCATCACACTCATTAGTCACCTATGGTTAACCAGTGGAACTACAGCTGCTCAGACTTTCCCGCACTCTTTTCAATTCGCAATTGCAAAATGCTATTGTAACTTTCTGTGTTGATTTTAATATTTCATTTTTATCATTTAATAAAAGAATTTGGAATGAAAACATTAATGTGAAAAGTTATTTTCACGTCAATTTATACTATCTATTAAGATTTTTCACATTAAATACACGACTTTTGAGAACTTTATTTGGGCAACTACACTAGCACATTTTCGCCTTAAAATTTTAAAGTCTTCAAATTTCATGGCTGAGGAAAATTTGACTCCTCAAACTCAAAATGCATCTCTGGAACTACCTCTGACAGAAATCACGCGCGTCAGTCCGTGTTAACGCAGTGCCCCGTGTGCGGAGTCGGGCCGGAGGCGCGCAGAGTAGCGCCGAATAGCGCCTGCAGAGTGTGGGAGCGGGTTCTGTCGCGCCTGCTGCGCCGTGCACTCGTCACCTTGGTGGCCACTTTAAGAGGCGTGCCACGACGCTGTTAGCGTGATAAGAGCATCGCCCTGACTCCGTTGCTGTGGACGCGGAGCGCGCGAAGCTCCAGGCCGACACAAACTGTCCTCCTCCTCTTCCTCCGTCTTCTCCCTTTGACAAAACATTCGAAGAACCCCGCACATATCTTATGGAAATGACGTCTCTGTCAAATTGCCTCATAATTTAGTATGTTGTTCCTTAGAGCTTACTGATCGAAAGTCGTTATAGACGTTAGGCAAAAAAGGTATTCTTTTTGATCTAACATATATTTTAAAACGAATATCAAAACGATTTGTCAGATGATAGAAATTCACATATGTGCACACAAAACATATTCAAGTGAAACAACCTTACTTGTTTACTTGTGAATTGTTCCCGTATTCGTTTTTTATTTCCTTTGGTCTCGGCTAGCCCTTCGGTCTTGTCACGTACTCTTGCCAGCTGTCATATAACGCCACCCGAAGTATATATCTCGGATATTTTCTTAATTTTTCGACTTCCTAGTAGTAGAAAGAGAAGTAGTTACTTTTATAATATTAAAAAACAGTAAAACTCTTCCTAAGTGGTAGTTTTATTCGAAAAATCTTGAGCCGTTATTAAGAAAATGGCGTTTAAGCGCTACTGTAAATTCTAACTTTGAAGCTGTATATCACAGACAATTTTTAAGAAACTTCTTTAGAAGTCATTTGAAGCACTTGAACTCACAAATACAATAGTTTTACAAATTGCTGAAAATTAGCATATTAACAGCGTGAGAGATATTTTTAAAAAATTACATTTTTGTGTAATAAAAATACACCACAAAAAATAAAAATACACCACAAAAAATAAAAATACACCACAAAATGAACTTTATTAAAGAATGCAATTAACACTATCCGTTCGAAACGTTTGAAGAAAAAAAAGAGCAATTTTTCTGAAACTGGCGTTTGACCATTTCTGAAAACGCGGAATTTTGAGCTAGTTTTCACAGTAAACTGTTGTTTTTTCGAGAAACTCTATCTGACATTATTTAAAGCACATGTACTCATAAATATAATAATGAGAACAAATTGCCGCTAGTATAAATATTAACGACTTGAGAGACAAGACAAATGAAAGATATTACATTTTTGTAATTAAAAACAAAGAAACAATAGAGCATAATGGCGTTTATGTCATCTCGTAGAGAACATTAAGCACTATCCTCACATATAAAGAAAAAAATTGGTGCCAATTTATCAAAAATCTTGTTTTTGTAACTATTTAAAACTAAACATATTGCTTGCAATATTGCGCGAAAACTTAAAATTTGAAAAACAATGTACATAACACTAAAGAGAACTTACAATGGAGAACAAATTTTATATGAAGGAAAAACCTCTACCTTCAGTTTTGTAGGTGTAGTAAGACGCCCGAAAAACTTCAAACTTTTGTAATTATCAAATATTCAGTTAACAGTGAAAATTGGTCCTACGCCATCTCTAGAAGTGTATTTTACTCTATTTTTACAAGAAATTTAAAGAAAAAAATTTGGTGCCGTTTTGGAGAACGTTTTGAAAATGTCCGTGGGGATTTACGTAAAATACCTACAAATTTTGAAGAAAGTTTTTCAAAATCGCAGAGTCTCGAGCCGAGCCAGATCTACCAGAAATATCCATTTTGGAAAAAATCCAACGTATGGTTTAGGCGCTAGTGGTGTTCACAGACGGACTGACACGGACAGAAGGACATAAGGACGGACGTTTTGAAAAAACTTTTTCGGTATTAGGAGACCCCAAAACGTGTATTTCCGATGAAATCTCGAAATCGATTTCCGCAGCATTACAGAAATTTCCCTTTACTACATATACTACTCCGTATATACATATGTACACAAGGAAAGTAAGTAAAATGTGATCGTAAAATATTACTGAACCAAACTGAACATGTATAACTAAAACATACAATGTAAACGCGATTTCATTTGAAAGACAAGAAATGAAGTACGGACCACTCAACGTGTGCTTTTCTTCTCTCCACAAAATTCTATTGAAGCAACTAAATAAATGGGAAAAACAATTTTAGATGAAACAAATACGAAGGGAAGAAAGGAAAACAAAAGTGATACAGAGATCCGAAACAAAACTTAGTTTCAGATGTAAACGTAATAAGCGCAAATGTACTTATCGTAATGTATTCATTCCCATTGTTAATGAAAAGCTGCAAGTACAGGCAGCAGGCAACCGAACGTTATCGCAGGTTACTGCATTGCCATGCGCACGCAAGCAGGCGCAAAACCCAGGTTCCCATGAGAGCCAGCGAACCGCGTTGAAAGCATAACAAAAAGTGTCACGAGCGAACCGTTTCCATACATTCATATTCAACGCTAATTGTCATCACATATTGTGTTTTCATGCATCGGAGGATAAAACCTTCACAATAGACGCCTGTAGTTTGTGATTGTCAACAATAGCAAAGAATTCCCAATGAGACAGGTTAATTACTATGTTCGAAAATCCTTTTGCGAATGCAATAGGGATAACCATTTTAAGGATTTTGAACTAACTACAAATGATAGTTTGCAAATCGCGCGGACGTCCATTGGTAACTAGTGGTGCTATAGAATGGCATAGACGTTTTCGAATTTGTTTTCTATATCTTCCGTCTCTGCTAGCTACACGGACTTGTCACTTACTCTTGCCAGCTGCCGTCCATCGCTGTCCTAGTTTCTTCATTTTTCGTTTTCCTATTAGTACAAAGGAAATATTATTTTAAGAATATTAAAGAACAGTAAAACCTCGCCGTAAATGGCAATTTTCTTTGAAAAATTTGGAGCTGTTTTTTCAAAACCGACCTTTAAGTGCTACTGTAAATTCGAAATTTGAAGCTCTTTTTCACAGATGCAGCGTGCAAAATAGGTAATTGCATGCTTAAGAACGTAACTGAGAGAAGTCGAACGTAATAAGTTAAATGTGCTTTCTTTTTGTTTTGATTTTCTCCGTATTCACTTGAAGTTCTGCTAATTTAATACGTTTGCCACCTACCACCACGTATTTGTAAATTTCTTAGAATCTTCTGGCCGGAACTGAAAACATAATCAGTTCCCTACCAGGAGATCAAGGCGCATCGAATGCCACCTCGTATGTCTCGATTGGTGCATGGGAAGTGGCCTAACCATGAGTGAAGGATCAAATACTATGTAGGGACTAGTTGAATGTGGCGTCACCGACGGGTAAACTGTTTTAAAAGTATTTTTAGATGTTGAAAATGTATATCATCCATAGCTTTTATTCAAATAAGTTCTTGCAGTGTCTATCGTTGGACATACTAATGAATAATAGTACCTAATAATGTTATACTCCTGTTTAAAAATTTCCAACCCCAAATATCCTTTTGTTACTTCCATAGGGGATATGAACTGGTTATATTACAATTTCAAATTTATTAACGCCTTAAAGTACTAGCTGATTCGAATGATGCTGAATGGTTAGTTAGTACAGTTACATTTTTTACGTTTTTGCTAATATGCACGTAAAACACATATGTAAGCTGCTATCCAGCGTTATTCTCTAACTAGATCATTCTTAATTAGCTCCGAAAATACAGTCACACAATCTTTCACAACTACACAATACTACACACAATCTTTTTATTATTGCTTAACACTTCCATATTTTTGTCCCCTAATTTTGGAAAAGATTAAAACTTCACAAAGTCAGTCTAATTGTATTCACTTCTACTTCTGCAATTGCTCTATTTATCGTTTTGTTGGCGAATCTATATAACAATTAAAAGGCGACTGTTTTGTATGTTTATGTGAGTAAGGTGTTAGAGTATGTTTTAATAAGAATAAGTTGTTATTCACATCCACTAAATTTTTGTTGTAATTTTAATTTTATTTGCACGCTTAAGAATGTAAATATGAGAAGTCAAACGTAAGAACGTAAATGTGCTTCTGTAGCATTCCTCACAGTTGGGTTTCCTCCTTATTTATTTGATGTTCAAGTTCACTAAATTTCAAGGCGATACTGTTCGTAGGTTTTAAAAAATGTATTGTTTTTAAAACACGTTAACATGGATGCAAATTAAATGAAATCAGCCGCGCGGCGATTTATTTTCGCACTCAAGAAAACCTACATACCTCAATTTCGTTGGTATTGGTTTAATACCCGGCATACGCACTAAAATGGCAGCTTTAAAAAACGCAAAAACAGG
The DNA here is from genome assembly GCA_017312745.1 of Gryllus bimaculatus. Lineage (NCBI taxonomy): Eukaryota > Metazoa > Arthropoda > Insecta > Orthoptera > Gryllidae > Gryllus > Gryllus bimaculatus. The sequence goes on along the minus strand of BOPP01000019.1, from coordinate 2,217,649 downwards.
TTTTCGTATTTTTTTTAGAATCGTCCGGCCGGATCCAAAAAACAATATCCCTACCAGGAGTCCCAGTCGCGTCGAATGACACTTTATACGTTTCGATTGGTGTACGGGAAGCGGTCCAAACGTGAGTGACGGACCCGCACTCACAGTTACTCACAATATATGTATTATTTCTTTCTCAATATAATTAGAAGATACGTGACATGATGTCTAAATATATTTTTGAAATTTGTCCCCAACATTGGGGAGGCAGTTGTCCCCCTCTGATAATGCCTGTCATATCGCGAAGGGGGAGGAGGTGATTCTTCAAAACATATTTTCGAGCCTCGACCTCTAAGTAAGTAATCGGATAATTGTTCCACCAGCGGGCCACCGCCCCCGGCAACACGAACTGAGCTAGCGACAGAGTAGTACTTGATGGTGTGTCGGAGTAGCACTTGTAAGTGTAAGGGCGAGCGAGTCGAAGGAAAAAGCATGCCAAAAGACAAGATCTGCGCGGTCATGGCGCGATTGTTAGGTTACTGCTCCGGCATTCGCCTGATGATAAAAAAAAAACTGGCTAACTCGGGGGCCGCTAGAAATCTCGGTCAGTGGCTAAACTCGACTGCTTCCTAGCTAGGGACGGAACTCCGCCACCGTCGGGACTCGAAGCCCAGGACCTTCCGGTCACAGATATTCCACTAGCAACATTTGTTGCCCTCTCAGTCGGTCGCTGATGCTCCTGCCCCTACGCGCAACGCCGGGAAATCTGCGTGATTCGCAAAGGCTGCGAGACGGCGTCGCTCGCGTCGCCTGAGACGACGCGCCCGCATCACCTCTTCGCTGTGGGACGAGGCGCGGGTGGGGTGGGGGGGACGCCGCCGCTGCGAAGGCGAGGCGAGGCGACGCAAGGCGAGGCAGGGGTGACAGCGCGCGACGCCCAAATTGGACTCACTGTCGGGGAAGAATAATAGCTCGCGCCTCATTGCGAGCGCCGCGAACGGAATGAAAGGCCGGCGCGGCGCCAGCATCCAAATGTGGGGGAGGGCACAGTGAGCCCAAATGACACTCAACGCGCGAACCAGGGTGCACCTTATATTCGCAAAGTCGGGCCTTTGTTATTTAATTGAACTGTAACCTTTCACCGCGAAAGCTTCGAGGGCGTTTTGGCCCAACGTGTGACGGCGCCGAGGGCCGTGACCGTACCATTCTAGTCCCCGTTGCAAGGCAGCGCGGCCATGGCCGGCGACGTCATGCGAACACTTGGATGTCCAAATATAAAGTAGGTTTCGATCTTGCTCTGCAAAAACGAATCACTACTACACAAGTTACCTTTGTGTGAACAACGATAAACAAGATAAACAACCTTGAAATATTTGTGCAAATGCGATAAGAACAAGGTGGCAAATTCTATAAATTTTAAGAGAATGAAGCATTTACTACAAAAGACAACATGAATCACAGTGCTGAAACAGGTCACAAGACATTTTGAATTCAGCGATTACATAAATTGTAGATGTATTCATGATTCACTCTGGATTACAAGCCTAACGAATCTGGTGTGAAAAACTCTTACTCAAAATATGGTCGTGTCGGGCCCGTTTTGGAGAGAGAACTAGAGGTGCTACAGAATGGCACATACCTTTTCATTGTAGTTAATTTTCTATTGTCTTTGGTATAGGCTGGCGCCTCGGTTTTGCCCCATCCTCTTGCCAGCCACCATCTATCGCAGCCGAAAGTACATTTTGTTTCAAAAAATCTCGATTTTTCGGTTTCGTAATTGTGGAATATAAATATTATTTTAAGATAATTAGAATAGTAAACTATCGTCCTATATTGAAATGTCCTTACAAATATTTGGAACTGACAAGAAAATATCGTTTAAGCGTTAGTGTGTGTAAATGTGAAATTTGAATCTCTTTTTTACAGAAAACCTAAGTTTTCGAGATTTTCCATTGGAAGTCATTTGAAAATCAAATGCAATACTGTAGTACACAAATCGCTGGAAATATGAATATTATCGGCGTGAAAGATATTTAAAAACAATACTTTGCGTCCTTTTTTGAAAAAAATAATCCATCAAAATGACTTTTGTGTCATCTTAAACAATGCATTTAGCAGTATCCCTATAAAAATACGAAGAAAAATGTTTAAGCCATTTTTGAGAAAATGATGTTTGAGCGTTTTTGGAAATTTGAGCTAATTTTCAGAGAAACCTTCATGTTTTTCGAGAAATTTTATATAAGACCTCATTTGAAGCACTTATTTAAACAAATTGAAAAATACATACAAATAGCCGTTAAAATAAATATTAACGTCATTTTATTCTATTAAAATACTTTTGAAGTAAACTGTATTAGTTGCCAGAACTATATCAGAAGTGTAGATATACTGTCTCTCTTACCTGAACTTTCAAACGCGAGATTAACCTAAGAATTAAAAACATTAGTATTTAATCGCTCTTATTTCTGATGAACTTACGAACTCAAACACTACATTAGAGACACAATTAGTAATTTTGGGGAACTATATAATAAAAAGGAAAATTTTATGAAATTTTAAAATCTCATAGCTATGTTACTATTTGCTTGATAGAAATAATTTATGAAGCAAAATAGAAGAAAATGTTATGACCATTAAAATTCTGTTTCACTATTTTTGCCCGAAGATCAACCCTTAAAAGTTCTTAAGCAAAAACGAAAAAAATCTTTTTTTGTTGGGGTTTTGGCTACCAAAACTTTTTCCGACGTATTTCGAGGTGGAAAACGTAGGATGTACTTACTAATAATATAAACAAAATTACACACGCACACAAAAACTACCTCACCTTTTGCACGGAGGACCCTCTTATGACTCTCCATCGACTATCGGGAAATTTATTCTGGATGAAACACTTGCGTTGCCTTTATTATGGTCTTCATGTGAAACACTACTGTAAAGTGACCATGTCGGTAATGCCAAGAGAAGCAAACCTACTAATGGAGAAGAAAGCGATCTTGATGATGGAGATACACATATTGAAGAACGAAAGGGAAAAATTTGAAAAGAGAGAATTGAAAAAGACCATCAAATGGGAGGGGAAAGTGATGAGAAAGAAAGCAACTGAAAAGGGGCAGAAATAAAGAATGGCAAATAACATTCCATTAATCCTAGGATACAAAGGCGTCGTCTGTCAGACGACGCAACAATTGCCGAAAGATTCCCCCACCACCTTCTCCTCACTTGCGGTTTCTGAAACTATGTTACTTCATTGTGTAACCAGCCAGTGAAATAAACGCATCGTCGTGCGCTTACCCATTTCCGATATAAGCCATTTTAACACGCGTCGTCCAGTAGACTACGTAGCATGTACAGTAGTTTCGTCAGTGATATTTTATTGGCTAATATTGAAAATAATGAATACAAAATCCTTCATTTTTAGTATTTAAGTTTTTTTCTGAACATTTTTAATCATAATGGGAAGATGGCAATTATGACTAAGTTGGCGTGTCGTACTTTTAAGGACGGTTCTCAAAAGCCTTACACAAGACAACACCAAGCAGATGTCAGGTCATTAAGGTGTATCTATAAAACCCTTTAAAATGTATTATGTGACTCCACATCATGCATGTTCAATGCATTAAATTGGGTGTTTTATTGTAAAAATTAATTTATCTTTATATTTACCCAAGACGTCTCCTAGACTACACCTTTCAACAGGGTGCCTTTGTAATGTAGGGCTAAGAGGCACAGAGTGTTACATCACAGAGAAAATAAGCAACTGAATCCAAACGATAAATCGAAAAACTAAAGACAATTTGAACTACGAAAACCAAGTCGCGAATTAGAGCAGAGACAAGAAAGCTCAAGAATTACAAGAAAGCAAAGTGAAAAGAGGCTGGAGAAAGACGTACAGTAAGTAATGAAACGCGGGTCATTCCAAATAAAAACGGCCGAACTTTTATCGTCCCTCTCCAAATTACTTGAAAAAGCTCGTGCTTTTTTACTTTCCCGTATACGTACGTAAATAGGGAGTAATATACGTTGTATTCGTATAGGGAAAGTTATGTAATGCTGCGGAACATCAATTTCGAGATTTCAACGGAAATACACGTTTTGGGGTCCCCTGATACCGAAAAAGTGATTTCTTTCAAAATGTCTATCTGCCTGCCTGTCCGTCCGTCCGCCTGCTGCCTGTAAACACTACCAGCGCCTCAACCATATTAGATGTAAGATTTTTTCCAAATTGAATATATCCCTGTCCATCTGGGTGAAGTAAAAACCTTGAGATTTTGAAATATTCTTTAAAATATGAAGGTACTTTACATGAAGCCCTCGGGACATTTTCAAAATTTTCTCAAAACCAACTCCAAACTTTTTCTCAAAACCAGCTTCAACCTTTGGGAACGAATAGTGCTAATTGCACTCTTTTAATATGACGTAAAGTTCATATTTATGTAATCCTTTGTTTTCTCAAAAATTACACAAATATAATTTCTTTGAAAGATCGCCTTTAATATGCACATTGTCATTTACACGAGGTTTTAATGTTCTTAAATATTCTTAAAATAATATTTCCATTCTTTAATTAAGAAACCGAAAAATTTAGAAAATGTACTCTGGGCGGCAATAGATGGTACATAGCTGACCGTATGTAGCAAATTCGTACCAAAGATGTTTGTACTAAGTTCGTGCCGAGACCAAAGGAAATAGAAAACTAATACTGGAAAGTCTGTCCATTCTGTAGCACCACTAGTTCATTTTCATCTAAAAAGATGCAGAAACGTTGTTTAGTTAATTGTATTTTCATTTATATTTTACACAACAGCATTTATCTGTTTTTGCCCTATTTCACAGAGCAATAAAAAACAAAATTGTGTAACATTCTAAAGCTAATACAAACAATAGATATTTCGATAATTTCGAATGCATAAGCACCTAAGCTTTTGGTACATAAATCGTTTCTAGTGCTTTTGAGCATGACGATGCTGAAATATGAGGTCAAACGTAAAAAAATGTTTTTTAACAAAAAATTCATTCCCAAAATACGGCATCGTCGATTTTGCTGAAATTTTGGGAAATTAAAGGTAAGGAATCATACTTTAACATATAAAAATCGCAGATATTTTTCTTTATTTTCTGATATTATTCCAATTTTAAGTTGATATTCCATATTTTCTATTTCGCGTTTTTAAAGAACTTGGTATGTAAACGTCCCAAGGACATAATTATTTACGTAATGTAATATTTGAAATTATATATTCATAAAGATTTTAATCTTATAATTGATTACAATTGATACTTACTGCAGGAGGCGCCACGTGTTTTATTCAAATCAATATGGATCTTTCTTAGGTCAAAAGGTACAAAATGATACTATTTATGCATAATCCATTTTTTAGATGTTTTTAAATAAAAGGAATAAAATACACATTTTAAGGTAATATAGGGAGGGTCGATACAATTTTCGCTGATTTTATTTAGAATTTCCCAAGCATATCATTAAACGAATTGTTATAAAAGATTACGCAACGGGTGATATTAAGTAGTTTACATGAACAATATGAAGAATAATGATAATACAATGATACACGACTGCGCAAGAAATTGCTAGTCGTTATGGAAAAGTGTTCTTTCACAGGTTCCCCCCGGATGTGTCCTCGGCAGAAAGGAAATAGGAATTTGTTTTACCGCAGTCGAGTTTACACACTAATGTCTGCGTGCTGTTGAATTAATTTCGGGAAGTAACATTTAATTTGAATTTGTGCTTCGCAAATGAACGCCCTGTAAAACGAGTCCCACTTCAGCTCTCCTAAACTTTTGCTGGAACTGTGTGCACAATATAGGAAGTGAAATGATTGCGTGTAAAGCGTGGATGGAATAAAGCAAAACGTTGACAAGAGCTAACATTTTCTTTGTGTAACTCCACTTAGGGCTCAAAAGTAAATGAAAAAAACACAAAGGAACAAATCTATAAACTATTAATTTGAATTTCTGGAGGCAAATATATTGGAATTTTTATGTTTCTCAAACAATAAACAATCTCGAACAAGAAACCGAAAAATCTAGTGACTTGCTACTGAACAGAACGCAAAATTATTTTCCAAAAAGTAGCATGTAAACTTCTTTTATGTTCAATCTCTGAATTAGTGTTTAGGGGCACATACAGAGAGCGGCGAAAGCAGCACAAGGGAATGCTACGAAGCAGGTAACATGAATGACTAGATGCTCTCGGTTCGATGACTAGTCGATCGCCAACCGCTGAACGGTTGCGCCAATAATTCGCCAGGACTGGATAGCAAGAGAAAACAGAAAATGTTCTGTGTGTGTCCTTGCAATAGTGTTTATTTGTAGGCGCTGACTTAGGTTCTGGCTTAAGAACTAAAAATGTCTAATGTTATGAGTAGCCGTTAATTCGCACATTAGCCGGACGATGAGGCTATATGAATATGATAGGACGATGAGGACGATAAAGCTGGATGAATGACTATCAACGGATGATTCTGAATTTAATTCAGCTAATCTTAGTCGGTCACAAGGCACTGCTAAAGTAAAAATGTTGTTGAAGCTTTTTGTGTGTTCACAAGGAGTATTTGGGGATAAAAATGCATTAGAAATTATGCGCGTCACATAAGCTTTATGTAAAAGGTGAGGACCGAACACTAAAACCTTGTCAACTCTGAAATTCGTAGTGAAGCGTCAAACGTCTGGTTCGGTGACATCGCGTAAGTAGACATTAACGAGTCGTAGCAAATACCCTATCTCTCATGAGCCTTAGAAACTTCCTTCCAGAGGTCTTACTCCAGTTCGTCACATCTGTTATCCGTTGTCACCGTAACCTATCCTCGCCACCTCGTGTTCGCTTATGTCCACTACATTCGCCTAAAGGCCGAGGCATACTTCAATACTCTTTCTTCGGAGCTACCCATCTATTTTGGACAATGTGAATATTAAACCGCTAATTACGAAATAAGCCTGATTCTGACTAGCCGCAAAATACACACAACGAAAAGAAGCGGCAGAACAGCAGCACATGCCCAATTCTGTGTCTCTGCTTTAGATGCTAGTCTGTCCGTGGCCCGTAGTGCGGACCTTATCAGCGGGCTCAGTCTAGACAAGGGCTGCTGCAGGATATGGAGCTAAATTGTGGCATGCGTACCACTCCCCTTTCCCCTAGCCCTTTCACTAGACCAGACTCGTTTACTCTTCCCTTTCCCTCTATCAGCAACGCTAACAGCTCCTCCCCTCGCGTTCCCTAGGGCTGATTCGAACAGCCGGCGCCGACTACCGAGCATCGGTGGCGCACCGCGGCGCGCCAGTGCCACTCTCGAGATGCGCGAGTAGCTTCACCAGAGGGTTAGAGACCCCCCAGCACTGTCCGTTGTCGTTGTGCTGTGAATTTTTTCCTTCTCACACTACAGTCGTGATGCTTCGGAGCGCTTAAATTGTTTTATTCCTCAATGGGCGCTCACAATGGATTTTTATTTGTATCAGCTTTCACTTATCAAGGCGCGCTGCTCTACGGATCGTAATGCATTTACATGTCCGCAACTATAAGTCCTACCCTTCAATGATTTTGCGGAACGAGATGGGAATGATGAATAAGTCTTTTTTACGGCGAGTTTGTAATGCTGAGTCCCTCTAGTATGGCCCATGGGCAGAGTACTAGCTTCCTGTGGTGTGACCCCGAGTACGAGCCCAGGCCAAGGCGAGTCATAATAGAGTTGTAGCTTTCTTTAAAATCGTCCCAGTTTCTGTAGCTGTGTGGTGTCAAGATTATTCAATTATCTGTGTGAAACCCTGACAATAGCAATTTATATTACACCCTTGTCCTCCTTGTGTATGTATATTGAAAACTGTGCACATTATTTTATTTTACTGTAATTGTCATCACCGACGAGATTCCTTCGTCATGTTTATGATTCAGTGACTCAACCTATCAAATAAGAAATATTCTTCTTAAGAATACGAAATAACGAAAGGCCTTCTAATGACCATGCTTGGTCAACACGATTAAAGATTTCGCCCCCAGTGACATTCTAATTTATATTGTGTAGAAGTGTAAAATCCGATCCAGAAATTGGGATTTTAATTCAGTCAGCTTCCTGAAATGTTCAACTCGATGTTAATTTCTGGATTACGGAGTAGTTAGCATCGTGATCATGAGGAAGGCAATACGCAAGTGATTACTTAGGTGAATACGAGATTTACACCCTTATTTTCTTGACAGGAGAAGACTTTTATTTCGCCGTTATTCTCCAATGTATGTTTGATGGTAACGGGTGATGATAAGGGAAGGAACGATTAGTAGCGGGATGGGAATTCAGCTAGATGTCGCTGAAAGGCACACAACTATTTTAAAAATCTATTGTCTTGACATACAACCAGAGCCATCACTAGGCATATGTTACAACTCTAGTTGGAAGTTGTTTCGATCACAGCTCTTTCAACTGCGAATTTACGCCTATTTATACAATACGAGTATATATTAAAACTCTCGATTCGAAAATTTTGAAACTTAGCTCCATTGGCTTTGCAAGGTCTCAATTAGTAGCACTTAGATTTAAATTATATATATATTTAACAGATGAACGTACAAGAAGATCCTATTCATAAATCTACGAAATTACACTTTAACAATGCAGCTAAATTCGCTGCAGCAGCACGCATTGGATTAACTTAATTTAATAACACGCAATGTGGTTCTGCTCTGTACGCCTCCTAGAGAAGGCGATAATCAGAGGGAAGGTGCCTGTACAGTGTGGCACTGTGAGTTACAGTCCGGGCGGGTAATGCCGTGGCGATGCCCCACCAGGGTTGCACAAATGCATCGCCGCCGGAGCGCAGCATCGCGCGACAACAGATGCGGTATTCTGTATCTCTACCCTACTTCCCAAATGGGTATTATTTAATTTCATCGTACCGTTATATTGGCTGTTTTTGAGGAATGAGATTCGAATCAGAAAGCACATTCAAATGCAAGTTGAATTATTAGGAAATATCACAGAAAGGAACGAAATAAACATTTTCTTTTCCGAAGTTTTTGGAATTACAAAACCGGATACTGCTTTCTGTTTCTTAAACACGCTCTTACACGCTCTCTTGTCTCTCACATCATATCTGTCAGTGTCTGGAAACTTTGGATGATCAACCTCTCTGTCGGTCAGTCTCTCTCTCACTTTCTGCTCTTCCCTCGGGTGCTAACGCGTTCCGCCGTATGTATCAGCCAGTTGAGTGGCCGTCGCGCTTAGCGAGGCTCCGAATGTGAAGCCCTGTCATAGCAACGTCGAGGCTCTCCCTCACCGCTGCCGCCACAAATCAGACGCCGTCGTCACTGCCTACAACAAACTGGACGCCGCAGACGCGTAAACCTCCGCTCCTAATCAGTCGGTCTACCTTGACCACTCTCAATAATGCGATCGCTTCTGCGCAGCGTGCCTTGTTGCGCTGTCAACTGAATTATTATCATTATCTTGGCCACAGTCATGTCCATTGTCAGATGTCGCAGCCACAACAGATCAGTAAAACGTTGGAAGTAAAATCCTTTTCATATCTTTCTCCACCTTGCTGCACTTCGTTCCCACGCTACATCAGATGCTGCCCCAATGAGATTTGATCATTGTTCATTATACTTTTTAAGCAATATCCAGTATTTCTTGCAGTAGGATCCCATTAGTGGAAACATTTCGGTGAGATAGACAAGGCTTTTTATGGCGACCTACATGATTTTTACGTGTCTGAAAAATTGTTCTCATCTTAAATGACATTAACAGGTCTCCCCTAACTCATATAACTTTCACCCATTTTTAGGTAATGTGTAATTTTACTAGGGATGAAAGGTGAGAAGAATACCGGAGCAGTTCCCTAACGGGCCACGGAACATGCCCGTTCTTTCCTTCCTCTTCCTTGTTCTATTCTAACCTTTACCTACACACACACACACACACACACACACACACACACACACACACACACACACACACACACACATATGCACTACCTGCATGCCGGGAGACCATCGGGAGCTTAGAGATTGTCCCGGCAAGGGCGGTGCCGCGCTGGTGAGACATACCTGATTGGGGACCCCCAGCCAACGAGTAGTTCGGCGCCGCATTTCACAATCCAGCGGAGGGGAAAACACCGCCACCAACCGAGAGAAAATGCACGACACTTAAGGGAAACTCGCGAACGGTGCGACATTTCGCCGATGGTAATTTCTTCGGTCGCTGCGCATTTACAAGAACCGGCATCGTCCTTCTTCTTCGCCGAAGGGCCTCCACCACCTCCGTATGCGAATGGCGCGGCGCCATACCCGTGCGCAGAGCGGGGCAGGGCGGGGTTCAGCGCAATCTCCCGCCCGAGAAGAGCGAAAAGCCGACCCCACGAGAGTCACGAACCGGATCCGCGCAAACGAGGAGTGCAGAGGCGGCACGGAGGGGCGCAGACGGCGTGCTTTGCGCTTGTTTATTAAGCACAAAGAGGTGGGTGAGATGGATGGGAACGTCGGGACGGCGGAGAGGGCGGTAGTTGGGGCGACGAAGAAGGGGAGGCGACAGCGACAGTGTTTCGGGCGGCGGCGTTTGGGGTGTCCACCCGCTCTTTCGTCCGTCCGGTGTCTGTGAACACTAGCGCCTAAACCATACGTAAGATATTTTCCAAAATGAAAAAAACAACGGTGTCGATCTAGGTCGTGTTAAAACTTTGAGATTATGAAATACATTCTTCAAAATTTGGGGGTACTTTACCTGCAGCCGTCCGGACTTTTGAAAAAAATATTCTGAAACGGCTACAAATTTTAAAAATTCTTGTAAGAATTTGGCATGGGATCGATTTTTACAGTTAACTCTCAAGTTTCGAAAATTTCAAAACTATGATTTTTTTCGGTGTCTTTCTACAACTACAAAATTAAAGAGATTTTCCTTAAAATACAATTTTTTCTCCACAGTGCGCAATATTGCGTGAAATATGTGCAATTAAAAAAATTACAAAAACAAGATTTTCTCAAAAGCGGCTCCAAATATTTTTCTTTAAACGTTTGGCAGGGATAGTGCTAAATGTACTCTATAAGATGACATGATAGCCTTATTGCTCTAATGGTTTTCCTAAAAAATAACAAAAATGTATTGTTTTGACTTGTCTCTCATTTCGTTAACATTTATATTAGCGGCATTTTTTTCACATTGTTGCATTTATGAGTACATGTGCTTTAAATAATATCATATAACGTTTATTGATAACCGATTTATGTGAAAACTAGCTCAAAATTCCGCATTTTCAGAAACGCTCAAATGCCATTTTCCCAAAAACGGCTTTAAATTTTTTCTTCAAACATTTCGAACGGTAAGTACTAATGGCACTCTTTAATATGACGTACAGTTCATCTCAGTGCATTTTTTTCTCCAAAAAGTTCACAATTTAAATTTTTTAAAGATCTCTCTCACCGTTGTTATGCAAATTTCTAGCTATTTGTAATCGCTATTGTATTTGTGAGTTAAAGTATGGTTTCAAATGAAGTTTTACCAAAACTTAAAAAATGTTCTGTGTAAATGAGCTCCAATTTTCGAATTTACAGTAGCACTTAAACGCCATATTTTTGAAAACGGCTCCAAATGTTTCAAAACAATTGCCATTTAGGACGCGGTTTTATCATAAAATATTTCTGGTCTATAATTAGGAAACTGAAAAATTAAGAAAATGTCAAAAAATGTACTTTGGGCGGCGATAGATGGCAGCTGTCAATAGTATGTGGCAAGATCGAGTAGATAGCCGAGACCAAAATAAATAGAAAAGTAATACGGGAAAGTCTGTGGCATTTTGTAGCACCTCTAGTTCATTAATTTTCTCATTGTATATAACAACTGACGGTAAAAAAATGTGGTGCTAATACTATTTTCGGCAAACTTCGTATTTTGGAAAAATGCAATAATTGCATGTTGGAAAGTGTTTGGGTTGAGACAATTATGTTGTTTGTAGTCGATCCGAGTTCAATCCACACTGCGTCTCTGTAGAATAGTGGTATGAGTCACGGCGATTTAACTCTCAGGACCTGAGTTCGAGTCCCGGCGCGATAGCTGGTTGAAAACAGTTTTGAAGTATTGTGTGATAATACGAGTATAATACAGCAGAGCAGTTAGAAATAATGCGAGAAAGAACGTGTTGTTGTAGCACCATTACTTTCAAGAAGCAAACCGCAACATCGTCAACTTCCTTGAAATGTGTATAATTGTATAACTCCGTGACGAAGAGTTCTAGGGCATTAAACCAGGATATTTGAGGTCTACGGCCTCAATGTATGTAATCTACAGGATGCGATCTTCTTGGACAGTCAATTACATTTTTGCTGGCTCGGCGCTTCTCGATACTTCATTGCATTGGAATTTGAATCTCAAACATTGCGAAGAGTAGAGTTGTACTTGACTCATACTGGAATTTTCACATGGACAACTTTACGAACTTCGTCAATAGTAAAAACAACTTTTTTAATATTGTTGCGACTGTGAAGGAAAGCGGAAAACAAATTGTCACGGAAGATGGTATACTTACTTCAAATGTTGGTTTTAAGGAAGTAAGAACTGTTGCAAAACATCTGTTTGTAATACTGAATAAAGCTTTATTGAAAATTTGTTTCAAATATTAATTGCATTGTTTTTATTATTTTATATTCTGTAATGACATGGTACAGTTACCTTTATACATATTTTAAACAAATAAACACATTTCATTTACAACTTTCCCCTCTAAATATGGAAATGGAAGGATAGGGAAAAGGGTGGAGGTTTAACATGCCAGAGTTCTAGCACAGGTATACTAGTCATTTTCTGTTGTTTTACAAAATCCTTTTTTCACGGACATCTGTTCAAGCGCTGTCTAACTTTGACACACGTTTAATTATTTGTCTTCGGGATCGAGAAAGAAACAATGCCCACCTTCACACAGGAGTTGCAATCTAAACTCGTCGAGGAGCGCTTAAGTCATAAACGTAGCAAACGCCGAGAATACACAAGTTCGGCACGTTTGCTTTTCTTTCCCGCTTAAATGTTGGACTGGCCGTTTTTAGCTCAGCGGGAAGAATTTATTCGATCACTTGGAACGGCCCAAATGCTAAAGTCCCATTGCCCTCAGAATACAGACCATGATGAATGCAAATAAAAAGGGTACTGCAGGAAGCGAATACAAATACGACGCAAATAGTGATTATCTGAAATATTCGTAAAAGCCGCGTGAGAATGTACTTTAAGCGAAGACAACATCATCGCACGGAGAGAAGCGCATGATCACACTAACCGGCATGATTTCAAAGGACTTGTAAATTAGAGTGCGGCGCTTTATAAACACCACCGCACAAATCCTGTTTACTGTGAGGATGTTCCACGGCGAAGGAAAAATGAAATTTCTTCTCTCTGTAACATGATATCCCCTTCTGCATGGTCCATCCACTGAAGGAGGGTGCGGGCGTGGAGGGCGGAGGTTGGGCGAGGATGTCGCTCCGAATACGCGTCTAACGAAGCCTGTTACCCCGCGCCCACGCCAGGGCGCGCCAGCGGCCTTGCTCCGCGGGAAAGGCGACGCGATGCGCCGCGCCGAGGGGAAGCACAGTTTTTCATCCGCTGACGGCTCGATGAATCCGTTCTGTAGCTAAACGTGAACTCTGATTTCTTTTGAGTTTTTATTAATTAATGTTATTATCTTATGCCCATTATCTTGTAATTATATCTAATTTACGGTTTATTATGATTATTTAACAACTTTATTCAATCCGTTATCGTAAAGAGGCCTATTCCCTGCCGGAGTACGGTCATGATCAGGAAGGAGCGAGACGTACTCTACAACGGACCGCAGGGAAAGAATACAGTAGGGGAATAAGTACTAATTACGCATAATATGAGATTCATTTAAAGGGTGCTGCTCTGGCATTCGCATTAAAAACCGATTAGTCGATCTACAAATTCGATTCTGACGGGTGGTACAAAGTCGCTGACAATTAACTCAACCAGCCCGGGATCTGGAATCAGCATAGAATAGCACCTTTAACCTTCCCGCCATCGTTACCATTACCTGAACTTTGCCTGTAAGCTAGGGGTGCTGATTATTGCTCATAGAACTGAATAACTTACTATTCATATTTTGAGGTAGAGTCAAAGAAAGACCTTCGGCATGGCAGCCTCTCATTTACCGAAGTTCCCAGAATTACATCGAACATCCTCTGGTCTATTTGAAAATGGTTTCCAAGATTTCCTACAAATTGTGATGAGTTAATCAGGTCGTATAATTATGCTTGTCGGTGGTCGTGACAGAAAAGTTTCTCTATCATATCGCAACATTTCGAAGACCATGAGACAAACATACCTTTTGAAAAGCTAGGTGTCCTTTGTTATCAGCCACACGTTGACAAGCAGCTTACTACTTTTTATATAATATAGAGAACTTGAAACAATGTGGACAATTTATATGTGGCTCCTCTAGAACACTATGCTATTTTGTAGGTTAACTGATGCAGTTTTCATGTTGCCGATATACAATGGGTGTATTTGAAACGATAATCTGATGTCAACAATATAATTGGACAAACACTTCTATTTATCATACGGTTCTAAGATGTGATTCAACTACCCTCCTATTACTTAGAGAGTGGAAGGTGAGTTTTGTTTGGCTAGATTTGGTGCCGATAGTTAAACCTCCATACACAACAGAAAGGTGACTGGGAGGTTATTTTAAAGCTTGGGGGGATGGTTCGAGAAAATATTTTGTTGAAGATTTATACTTTTACAATTCACTATAATTTAAAGGCTGCAAAACGTTTCTAAATATATAATGTACGTTTTCTTTTGTGGTTAATGTTTTATTTCAATAGTTAATTTAATTAAAGGTTGAATAAACCCACGTATTCTTTAGTAGTTCGGGAATGTTTTGTTTAATTGTATCCTTTATCTACAGGAGCATATTAATACCATACTAGTGTACTTGGCATTTATTATTTGTTTGTTATTACTTCCTAGGTTTTCTGTAAATGTACTTCACTTGTAAAACACAGTATTTAATTAATTCAATAAACTTCAGAAAAGTAATTTAATTTCTTTAGGCACAATAACATTTAAAAATGGACAGCGTGTTACATACACCAGCGAATACGTTTGTATAAAAACAAATTATAGTAACCTGCATTTGAGTTTTCGAATTTGTTGAAATACAGATTTCCCATTTTCTTTAATATTCGGGAGGGGGGCTGTTCATAACAATTTTTTTTAAAATTTTGATTTCATATGCATTTGCACCGTTGGTAAAATAATCGATGTCTATTCTAATACCTGTTTTTAAATACTCTTATCCTCGAAGTTTACTTTTCCACTGCATAAATAAGCGTCACTGAACGTGACACTGAAAAAAAAAAGCAATCATTCATGTTCATTGAATTTAAAAATACAAATTCAGAATGTTTATCGTCAATATCGTATTGACGCAATTTTTTCTAAGTGTTTACATTTAAATGTAATTTATTATGGTTGTACATTAAAAATGAAATTAATTAAACGAGTTTAATTATTCAGTTAAAATTTTCGTAAATAAAATATTTTGCATATTTTTGTAAATGTAAATGTTGAAATTAAATTAGGACACAAAGGCAAGAAGTTTAAGTAAATAATTACCAAATAGATTAACCTTTAAAGAAATTACTTTAAAAAGTATAATTTGTGGTCCCGAAGGAAGGCTTTCGGTAAAAGAAGGTTATCAAGTCAATAATCAAAACATTGTTTTAATAGTAATCAACAATTTAAAAAATTATTCAACTAGAACGTCTTTTTATTTTTAATACATCTCAACATCGACGGATTCATCAAATTTACTGGAGTCTAAAAATGTGAGCGCAACCGGTGCCGAAAAAGTCTTTTTGAGAGTCAGCCAGTTAAATGCAATCGTAATCGGAAGCGCAGCCAAGCAGTTGGCAGAAAGTTAATTAGTGCTGCATTTCCAGAGAACCATAATTCAGGCATATAATATTGCAGTAAGAAGATAGGTAACATTTGTTCGAAAACACGCTGTATGTTAAAATTGAAAAGCAGACACTGTTTTGGAAAAAGTTTCAAAGAACGCATTTTTACACATCTCAGTACATTGCCGCGCATGTGCAGTCGCATTTTTCACCCGGCGCCGAGGCGGCCAAAGCAGCCGCCTCGTGCCCGCGCTAGCAACGCGCCCACGCAGCGCTCCGCCCACCACGCGAATCAGGGCTGCACTTCTCCGTTGCCGCCAGCGCCACCGCCACCGCCTTCGCTCCCTGCAGCAGCGGTCCCCCGGTCAGCGAACGCTGCGCAAACGCCCGCGTCTTCTTTTGACCTTTCCATCTTTTGTTTTTTTATAAATCTTGGCGTTTTAAGCATCGATGTTTTACTTATTCGGTGTTTTATTTATAAATGAAAATTCCCGTAAACACTATTTTGTAAAAGTTAAAATATTAACTGATGGAACCACCTGATTTTTCTGTGTTCAAACCAAACGTACCAGTTTGTACGCTTCGAGCAGAGTATCTCTTGTTTGAGTAGATTGTGTTTCCCTCCTAGTATTTTTTATTTCCCTTGTATTTCGAATAAGGAAAGATGGCCAACGCATGCAACGGTTGAAGGGCCTCCCTTTCTTCCCGTATCATTCTTCAGAGTAGTGAGGGGTGACCTTTCGAGATGACCCTGGACGGATATGTTTAGTTCCGTCATTTATTCTTATTTTTTTAACTTTAAGATCATTAAATACAGACGGGTTTTGGTCAATGTTCTTAATTTTGAACATCAAGGTATTGTAATCGATGTCGCATACACTAGCGCGAATACATGGCCGAAACTGCGAACTGCTGCAGAATATCTGTTGTGAGCCGAGCCGTGTGTAGCCGTCCGTTTGACCATCCACTCTGTAGTCCGGATCTCGCCCCCCAGCGATTTTCATATTCTCTTACACCTTAAGAAATTCCTGTCCGGTCAGCGTTACTCTTACCACAGACACCCAGAGTTGCAGATGGCTGTTAAACACTGGTACCTATCTCAGGTGTCAGACTTCTACGTAACAGCAAACCAATGCCCCACTATTGGTGGTGATTATGTGAAAAATACTGATAGTGCAGCATATGCTGTATCAGCTATAGTAATGTTTCTCATGAAGACGTAATTTTTTTCTGTTGACGACCTAGGGATACGTAGTTTCTGGATGTGCCTTGTAGGAAAATTCGAATTAGAGTAACATTTTCGAAAATGACACCCAAACTTTGGCGGACGTGATTATTTTATTATCACTAAAAGAGAGAACATTTTGAATCACCACTCCCCGTGCACTTTCTAACGCGTAAAATACAATTTATTAATAATCGCAGTATCCTAAAATATGAAAACAACAATAAATTATCTAATAAATTGAATGATATTATATATGCTTATGTACTGTCATTTCAATCATTTTCACAAGAAAGTATACCACCTGATCACCTGATTGAATAGTGCGTTTGTCATTTTATCGTTAGATTTTATGAAAAGCTCAAACGTCTTAAAATGACGGACAAAAATATCGCTGCCGAAAAATTCTGAAAAATTTAGAACGCAAAATAGGCTCAGAAGAAACACAAATTATTCTTCACACATCAACGTTGCTAATGACTTTACCGAGGTTAATATTCGTAAATGTTGATTATGTAGAGAGAAATGTTATGCGACTAGGCTCAACTGAGACAAATAAAACTGAATAACTCCGAGAAAACCAACCAAGAAAAAGACCTTTTTACATTCCGAATTAAATTGTTTCTGAGAGTATACTTATTAAAATAAACGTTCTTTTTATAATTCAAATCTCCCTCATTGAAGTTATCATGCATCTACACATTCATGGTCAGGAGCTGAATAGCACTATAAAGTCCTTCTTTATTTTATTTCAGATTTCAGTAGTCAAAGTTAAGTGTATTAAACCAGAATTTCACTTAATTTGTCCACGAGCAGGCGAGTCACGCAAGTGCATTCGCAAATGACGAAGAACCGGCGTGACAAGGGTGACCACATACGCTAGTCGCGACAACACGTTCTAGGCGAGTAAGCAAGTGATCCATGTCACGTGATGCTGTCAACTGCAAACATGTTCTGCTGCAGAAGTGAATTTATTTAGTGAGGAGGATTGGACAGGTTTGTCAGCCGTCAACGAAACACAAACATGTTTAAAAGAATTTTCCATTAGCGTGCAAGGATTCACCGTTCTACACATATTTTTGTACATAAACGTTTCTGAGATTAAAACCTGCCGCTAAATGTATCGTTGTAAGTGAATTGCATCAACTTAAAAGTTACTGCAAAATTGTTGGTTCATTAAAAACGGAAATAAATCACGCTGTCGGGTAGTTGTTAGCTAATTTACATGTAAGAGGCCTTTTGTATCATAATGAAACTATATTAACATAATGTCTATTACAATAAAAATCAGATTATTCTCACTCAATAGAGAGATGAAATCCGATACGATTGATAGACATCAAACCTCTCATCACGCTGAGACTTAAGTGGTACAAAACATGCACACATCACACACCACACATTTTTATTTATATGACGCACAGTTTGCGCAGCATAAGATGCACCATACTTCATATGGCGATTTTGTCGTTTATTTGAAAAATCGCAATTTGTACAATTCATGCAAGTAATCAGGTAATGTAACGGAAACTTAATTGAATGGCTTTAGAAACAATTTTTTTTGTATTGACCTGCAGTTAAAATATGTGTATACACAGTGATACTCAATTCTTGGATAAACTACGAAAAATCGGTAAAATACACATATATCAGCTTTCTGAGACAGAATCAAGTGGTAGAAAGTAAATTGTTGATGAGGGAGGAAACAGTGCAAAATTACGTGTAGGCAATCCTCTCGACAGCTAAGTATACTTGGTTGCCTACTCTTTGATACGTTTTGGGAAAGAGACGAGAATATATTGATGCATTTCACACATTTGGTAATAATTGAAGATATTCTTTAACAAATATTAAAGCGCATTCATTACAAACACATTAATTATGGATATTACAATGAAGACTCTGCTCGCTTTATGTACTGTGAATAACTCCTTATTTGTTTTTAAATGCATCTATGTACAAACCAACTTTTACATCCACCACATATTGGCAGCAGACTTTTTTTTCTCCATACTATAAAAATAGTAGTTTCTTTTCGAGATCCAATTAATTTGTTTTCAGTCATTTCATTTCGAATATTTGCTTTCATTATCAGTGACCAACATTCTAGGTTCTTTACTACTTTATGGGGATGAATAGAATTTCGTTCGATGTAATACTCAGTATAGGCGTGTGCAGAATAACGCAAGGACTATAGTTACTTTCGGTTATAGTCACTGTAGTTGCTGCAAACAAACTTTTACAGTTCTGGGTCGCATTTTCCATTAACGTTTTTATTTTCTTATGTCATGTTAGTACTAAATCAATCAATCAATCACTACAAGAATGAAATTATAACTTCAATTATACAATTTATACAATATCATTTTAGGTTGGACCATTTGTGTTTTTTATAAAGTTTGGAATGCCTCATCCCGAAATGCCGTGTATCAATTCCTCAAATTGTCGGCTTAAAAAGAGGCAAATAAAAAATGCATCATATTTTCGGAAATAAAGTGTTTTATTACAAGGGTTTTTTCAGCTTTCGAAATTTTCATTGAGGGGAAGAGGCGATGGACACCCTGTCCCCTTTTGTGCTCACGCCTATGGAGCTAAGCATTTGCTTAGGGTACTGGGGTTCGCGGGTTTAAGCCCAACGGAATGGGAAGGGGACGTCAAAGTTTGCGATGATATCAAAACATTACTCTCAAAATGCATCAACAGAGCGGACAAGCATATTTCGCCGAAGATGACAAAGTGTCTGCCACGGCGAGGCGACACTGCGTTTTTTCGGCGACTGATAAGTTGCCCATACTGGATTACCAGTACTCTTAATATTTCTTTCTTTTCTTCTTCTTCTTCTTCTTTTCGTTAATCAGTGATCCATTGCTCAGACGCGCCTCTATGTGCATTTATTGTAAAATTGAATTATTTATTGAAAAATGTTTATTTCCATTTTGAACCCGATAAAGTTATAAGAAACTAAATAGTATACATGAAAGTCGTGAAACAGATCGAGCTAAGCGCTTGGAATGAAAACTAACTTCTATTTCAAATCAAGTCCTGACATGTAAACCCAGCGATGAGCGCCTACGATATGCGACAGAGTCTACAAGAGCCCTGGCGAACCGCGGTGACTCGAGTGATGCACAGGTGACTATCAACGGGGGACCCTGCCACAGAGCCGGTGGCAGTCGGTGGTAGCCCACTTCAACGCACATTCCCGATTGGCGCAAAGCGGAAAGGATAGCAATCAGCCGCGCGGGAAGGGGAGGTGGGCTGGCAAAAGACGTTGGCAACACGCGTCTCTCTGTGTGCCAATGCGCCGCCGCCGGTCTATGTAGCGGGCGCATTTGAACTGAGCACTTGTGGGGACACGCAGTGACAGGGCAGAGCTATGTCGTGTTGGTGCGCGTACAGCCGACAAGAGCGGAGTGAAGTGTCTACTGCATGGCCCGTTACGTTTTCGCTCGCCGGACCGCATATCGGTCACTCTCGTATTTCGGTGAAATTAATTCAAGTAATCTGTTGTTTCCGGTCACGCCAACTACTATGGCCATTAGTCGCGTATATGAATACAATCTTTTATCCTGAGAGGTGGCGGTGTTCCCCCAGGTGGATGGGGGATCCGGCACCGACCTACAAGTGAGCTTGCAAGGGATGTCCCTTCCAAGATATCTCCCCCATCCGCGACAAGCTCTAAGCTTCCTACTAGTAAACCCCTACATGTGTGGTAGAGTAGAGAATGTAAGTAAAAGTGTGTGTAAGGGGAAAGAAGTGAACTCCTTTGAAGAAAGAAAAATCTCGCGCCCATAGAAAACTAACGATCAAAGCAGCAGGCAGTAGATACCAGCGGAAGCACCCAGAACAATGGGATATGAACAAAAATTGCCAGTCGCCTGAAGCTTCAGCAATCACCTGACGCACAGGTGTGGAGGCCAGTGATGGATGGTCGCTTGTTGCAGAGGCGTATGCGCACGAGCGCGGCCGTAAGCGCCGATTGCTCAGGGGAGCCATCGGTTGCGCCGGGGAGCGTGGATTTAGCCACGAAACCCGCGTTTAGGGGGCGGCAAGGGCCGCGCGTGTGGGCGAATGGAATACTCGCATTGCGGCTGAAGTGCACAAAGGGGCGGAGGGCGATCGCTACGGTGAAAGGACTGTACTAAATGAATGACGTAATGGAGCACCGGCGAAAAAGCAGAACGGAATGGAGATGTCGTTAGTGATAGAAGCGTAATATACGTGTCGGTGGCGCGACACACGTGTTTTAAAACTCAGGAGTTGTATGCGAATTTGAATTTCCAGGTTACTATTTAAGCTTGTCAATATAAGTATTGTAAACAAACACAAAACAAAATAATTACATATTTACAAATACTCTTACCATCGGCGAATATCCAGTGTTTACCCACATTTGTGCATCCGAACATTTTATTAAGTTTCTGAAAGCCTGCCCTTTCCGGAATTGGTTTAGCGGAGAAGGGGAGGAATGGAATGAGGCGGAGCGTAACGAGATCCAACACTGAAGTGATGTTACAACAGAATAGATTTGTCTAAAAATATTTATTCTGATTTTGTCACAAATTGAAGTGTTAAATTATTCAAATTGAAAACTATAAAACTATCCAATTCGTCTTCAAATGTACATACGCTCAACGATTCCGTACATTACAAGAGAAATTACAATTGTATTTTCATTTACGACGGTACGGTAACAGCTGAATATCTCACCCATTCGGGTATTCTTATGGGCGTCATAAAGCGTATGGCGTTATAAGCATTTGGGCGTCATGCTCCTAAGGATTTAAAACTTTTCCTAGTCATGAATATCAGAGAAAATTAATGTAATTCTAAACGTAAGGGTAAATGTTTATTATAATTATTAACTGTTAACATTTCTACAAAGTTTGATTCGAACGTCTGTACTCGTAATACATGACGGACATTAATTAAAAAGTAAACCTAATTTTTACAATTAATTTTAACGCCCACAGAAGTTTTGCCGTTAATCGATTTTTTGGTATCGAGGACCCACAAAACATGGATTCTTACTATACAACGTTAGGAACTAATTTACAATGCAGCGCCAAAATATATCCACTTTTCCTTTACCAGGGCCCTTTACAATTATTTCTCAATACTGCGTAAGTAGTAGCATGAAAGTAAAAAAATATAGATAGGAAATGAAAGTGACAACAAATATAATCGTCCAAGCTGATATCATCATCGCTGGTAATCGAAGCGTCATTTCGTGTAATTTGTCGTAATAAATAATCGAATAATTTCTATAAATGTGTGATGAAAACGTCTGTATACCCCTACATTATTTTTCCTGTAGGGTGGCCACTGATTTCCTGGAACAAATTTCCTAGACGTTTCCCGGTTTTCCTGTGCATTGTTTCACTGATATCGCACTCGTCAGATGCGCTCGATCAATGAAATGTAAGAATAACCTCTGTCTCGTCCAATCAGAGGCATTTTACCCGAGCAATTTTATCGTTTTAGTTTAATCGTAGTACATTTATTTCCAATAAACCATGGTCAAGAAAACTTCAAATGAATGTAATCTACATACGAGGGTAACTTATACGTCTTTACAAATCGTTGATGGAGAAACAAGAGAAGATGAGGTAAGCAAGTGAAACCGGATCGTCTCTTTTTCATTTCTAATCCTTCTTACCTAAAATCAAACTAGTGGCATAAGAATTGTCGAAATGAAATTTCTAAACAGATCAATATCTACAATCAAAAAGCTGGTTTGGGTAACACACATAAAAAAAATACTAACCATTCACGTCACAGGACGATAATATTTCACATTTGGTCTACGTCGGAATACGAGAATAAAAAACTATTAAAACAATGATTCACGGGGAATGCCTACCCTTTATAACCGTATCTGCACTTTCCAGGAATACCATTTTCCAATTCTGAACAAAATACTCTTCAGAATCCACAATTCTGAAATTCTAGAATCAAATAAAATTTAACCAGTTACGTATAATTTCAACAACTGCACAATTCAAGGGCACTCATTTAATTAAATATAGAATAAAAGAGGTGTTAATTCATACACTTAATTTTGTTCGCGACTTAGTGATTACCCTAAATAATGTTACTAATTTAAGACATTTTGTTTTCATTAATGACTAGATGATCTTATCTCATTTTGGCTACTTTCTACAAAGAACCTCGGCTTCACGGCCAATGCCGAAGTATCTTCTGTTATAGTAATTAACGAAACGAGTGTATAAAGACGGATTTAATTGCATGAATGGTATGTTCAAGAACACAAGCGAAGATAGGAGCAAGTTTTCTTATTTGTCATGAGTGCAATTATACCTCTTTATCCACGTGACACGTTCAATTTTTTTTCCATTAAAGAATAATTTTAATTTTGAGAAATTCAATCATATCTTTACTATTTGAGGTATGTATTTGATGACATATTGGTTCTGAACACAACCTATTTTAGTAGCTGTTGCAGTGTATATTTATGATAACCTAAGACCTTAATGTCTTGGAGAATAATGTATAAAATAAGAAAGTTTGAAAATGGAAAATATTTAATGTAATCCAGTTGAACTATTAGAAGAAGCTGACAAAGCCATGAAAACATTACTTCGTTCGAAAAGTAAGGACATGTATGAGAGAACAACACGTGTTAATGTTGGAAAAGAGAAAGACGATTCAGTTCTGACTCAGATGTTTTGCTGGTGTACTTTCCAGAGCGGGTAAATATAACTAGCGATTATTTTTTATATGTACAATATGCTAAGACCTAATGTTTAATACGTAACACATTTATTAATGATAAATATTTTATATTGTTCCATTAGTCAACTAGTGACAAAAAATATGCTTATGGTGATATTTGTTTATGTGGCTGACGTGGCGTGTAAATGAGAATATCGATATTTAAAATAATAAACAATTTACTTGATTTTGTATACAATAAAGGAGATTTGCCAAAACAACAACTCTGTGAGCCGTCATGTTCAAATAGGTGAAGCAAACATATTTGTGCAATATAAAGCGACCTACGCTGATTGCAAAAATGAAACGAGAAATGTTCCATCACCTTCCATTTTCTCTGGAAAATATATGCCACATATAATACTTTCGAGAAACTTCGAAATGCCTCGGTAACAATACAGGAGGAATCTGTAGGTGATTAAAATACAGATCAAGCAACAAAAAATATTTTTATTACAAAAATGATCGTAAATTGTTTGTATGATTAATTGTTTGTATTACAAAACATAAAATGGAAACAGTACGAGATAGCTGAATACAGTTTGATATGTACCTACAAACTAGAAACGTTTCCTGGAAACATTCGGTTTGAGGGAGGATGGTGAACCGTCTTGTAGGAGTGTCCAGCAGTAAAACGCCAAAAGGTTTGGTGACCATCTTCCCTTCACCGTCTTTCCATTGCAGAGATATATGGGAGATCGATCACCATATTTGTCACTCGCATCTCCAAGATTACGTGGAAAGAAATACAAATGGGAATGGAGGAAAGACAAGATCGAAGTATTCTGTTTGTCTCTTTGAAAAATTTAGATATCTGACAAGATCGTTCGATTCTGCCTGCAACAATGGCTACGGTTGTAACTGGTGCAGATGGCGTTTAAACAAGAACTTCATGATCTGAAGATTGTGATCCTAAGATAGTGAACTATCATCGTCTGATTCATCTTTCAGGGTCCATTCTGTTGGTGATTTTGGATCTGCGAGAGAATCAGAATATGGAACTGGACGCATTACAGATTCCAAATTTGGTTAAGAAATTGTGTTTTGATTTTTATCACTTGTAAAGAAACTGTGTTTTGATTTACTTGAGATTCCTGTTACTGCCGTTAAACAAAAGTAGCAATCTTTTATCTGGTCTCGCGGTACCCTCTACAACTATTGTGCTGTACTTGGAATAAAAGGGTGTGTTCCATGCAACCAGACTCTTAAATAGCGGGAGCAACGTGAGCAACAGTTCCGTGGTGCCCAACACGTACTCTCATCTACCTTTGTTTCAAATTCAACTCGTACGCCTGTGTGACGAGCGGATAATGCCACACTCATAATAGAAAAGATTTGGTGAATTAACACACTTACTAGACATCGTTGAGTATAAGAAAACCGCGAACATGTAGAAACATTATTCATGTTAGCCGATTTACACACTTCAAGAAATGATTTTGTGCGATCTCACTACCGATTGACTGATGCATCTGCAACTTCCCTTTACCTACCTCAAGTAAGTATTTCCACCCCTTTCACTACTCACACTTCGCAATAATATTCATAAAATAACAGAATGTGATAAGCGCCGCGACAACATTAAATAACGCTAATAATAGTTATGATTTATTACTAACTGTATTTTTATATTTACAATTGTGAAATAATCCTCTAAAATTACTCGAGCTTTGGAATTTACAAATAAGTTGCAAAGCACAGGCGATATTACATACGATAAGATTTGTGACGTATTTATTGAAAAAAAAAAATTAAATCAAGTCTGAGTAACATTTGTCATTTCCATTATTACCGTGATAATATACAAATTTTACACAAATCTCAACAAATAAAAATTGAAGCACTAGTTTTCCCTGAACTAATTTTATTTTCAAACCTTCAACAATTCTTATGAAAATTCCCTGACTAGTGCAGAGCAATGGAATCTCCGGATTTTCCCGTTTTCCAGACAGCCGTTACTCCAAACCTAAAAGCCGAATATGATTATGCACACCAGCACATTCGTCAGTGAGTGAGTGAGTGAGTGAGTGGACATGAGCGAGCTCGTCAAGGAAGGTGTGAAGGATGGGTGGGCATGTACGCATTTGTACTTTGAACGTGTTTACGATCTTGCATAAGTGTTTATGACTGAATACTAAACACGCATGTTTTCAAAAACTTTCTGCATGATGCACTCTGCACGATTACTGAGATGCACTTCAGCTCTATTCACAAGAAAGTGCCAGTGTGCGACTTCTTGCGATTAGCATTGGGGAAGAACGCGAAATGCAATACTCTTATTCCCTCCCGGCGTGTTAACGCAGCGTTGGTCGTTGCGTTGACCAATTCCTCAATTGAAGCGAGAAATTCGGTGCAACACGTCTATTTTGAGTGATTGATGTTTTCGGACACGTCAAACACTATGGTCATTAGCTATAAGTCGGTACATGGCTTCGCTCCTCAACTGAAACGTGAAATTTGGTGAAATACGTCGATTTTGAGTAAGTGATGTTTTCGGACACGTCAAATACTATGGTAATTCGTCCAGTTAAAGAAGGGAATGTTTTTTATGCCGGGAAGTGGCGGTGTTCCTCCACGAGGGAATGGTGAAATTCGGCGCCAACCGACATGTTGCCTTGCGAGCGATTTGCCCCTCCCCTGTCGGGGCGTCGCCCCTCCCGGGTCAAGCTCTAAGCTGCCGACTGGTGAATTGTGATAGAGTAGTGCATGTGTCTGTAAGGGAAAGGGAAAGAAAGGAAATAACGCGCGTGGTCCGTTTGTTTGGGGACTACTGCGATTCGCCTGGAATTATTTATCGGTGAAACCAGAGAATACTATCGATCAGAACAGCCAGTCGCGAAAATTCTCCTTCAGGCAGCGGCTGAATTTTACCTAGCTAGTGGCGAAAATTCACCACCTTCGAGACTGGAACCCTAGATCCTCTTCTTGGCCAGATTCACAGCAAAAACGTTTCCTCTGACTTTGAGCTAACTCAGCTGGTCCAGCTTGCAGGGGTTACACTCCTCAAGTAGGTAGGGTGGTGCACGTGAACGAGCATGTGTACGCGTGAGGTAAGGGAAGAGAGCCATGATGAAAAGATCGCGTTCGACTCGCGGTAGAGGTGCTTGCTCCGGCATTTACTTGGTATTGACTGGCGAAACCTTGCAAACTCGCGCGGCGATGGGGGA
>BOPP01000019.1:2130901-2190614 GCA_017312745.1 Gryllus bimaculatus | reverse complement strand
CGGGAACGGTTAAAGCGTGTTATCGGCACAGTTGTACCCAACGTTGGCGGTGAGTTCAAAAAAACCGAATCCCAAAGCCTTGGATTTTTAAGCGTAGTTCGCGAACCAAATCCTTCGCTACGCCCTTCCTTTCGCAGGGGAAAGTAAAGCCGGGCTGGCCCATGTTCATTAACATTACTTGCAGTAAAATCAAGTTCAATGACGCCCCAAGCCTGAAAATGACGCCCTTCGAGCTAAATTGGCCAAATCGCCTGCTTTCTCGCCCCAAGAAATACATCCTTTCTCTGCCTAGTTGGTGAAAAGGAAAGCGTAGCGAAATTTGCTATGGTCAGGCGGAAGAGCAGGTTCTAAACATCGCGGTCTGAGTCTCGCCACGTTACAATACAGCATTATATTTAATTCAATTCGATTAGTCATTTCCCGCCGCTAGAATCACCAGTGATTAAATTAACGACTAGTAGCTAGTTATAGCTAGTTTCGAAAATCTTCCACCTGCTTTACGTCGAAGCCAATGCCTCGCGGTCATTCGACGCTGCAGAAGCAAACGGAATAACAAGAGAGAAATCACATTTTAAAAAGGCCCACTCGGGGGTTTACGTTTCAGTTTTAATTTGCATTTCTTAATTGACAGTCCTTTTTTATTTTAAACATGAAGATCAGGCCTCAGACCACTCCAGAAAAATTGAGGGAAGTCTAGAACAAACAGGAAGGACGGAACCTACCACACATTCATATAAAAAAACACAACATAAATCACCCAGAATCCGACATGTTATTATATTTTTAATCTACCCATTATTGATTACTTTCATTTGTTATAAAACCCATTTACCAATTACTTTAATGTGTAATTACTTTATTTTTTACGTACATTTAACCTTATCTCTCTCTGCTCTCTTTCTCAACACACACACACAAACACACACATTTACACACACCACACACACACACACACACACTTTTAAAGCTTAAGAAGGGCTAATATGAAATGGTGAATGAAATTGATTTGAAGATGATCATTATACTTGGGAAACGACACAATTTGCCTTTGATCTATCTTTCTGCAGAACAAAACTGATTGCTTTCGCGCTGGGGGGGAAACGGGTTTTATCCGTCTGCACTGTTCGGCCGGCGTATCATAAAACGGCAACAATATTGGATAACAATACTTCTATGATTTGTGAAAACGGACCATTTTTTTACAAGATGAACTTAAATTTCGCCACCTTTACAAAAGACGAGTCGCATTGGCCGAGTAGGACGCCTTAACGCCATTCGATAGAAACCGCCAAACATCCTTGCCGGGACGTATATTACGGCTCCTACCGTGTTGGCATGCAGCATTGGCCTCGAGCAAACGCGAACAGAAGCTTTGCGCTGCCCCGCTCAGCGTACGACGAACAGGCAGTGACAGGTTAGAAACAGGACACGTGACAGACGCGTGGGCGAACGGGGACTGAAAAAATATCCCTGAACTATAACTGAAAATCATAAACTCTACGAAGCGCCAATATTTGATCCCAGGTGGGAACGGACCCATCGAGGTGGTCGGACGGGCTTTATCCGACTGAACTATGGGATCAAACCGTTACAATTCGTAGACCAATGTTTAATGCGTCTCATAGGTTGTAGCACAAATCGGATAAAGCTGACGATGAATTGAAATGGTGATGATACAACATTTCATTGGTTATCTATCAAGCCCGTAAAGAAACATCCATTTGAATTACTACACTTCGTGAACATATCATTTTCAGTTATTAAAAAGAACGGCTTCACAGCCCATTTACATAATTTTGGCAAACATTTTTTCCCAATAGCAACTGCGTTTGTATAATTTGTTAACCAATAATTAAAGTATCGTTCATTCCCCATTGCATTCCATGGTAAATCACGTTTCATATAAAAAACCCTTACTATCGATCCATGTACTCTAGCCGCACCTACGTAGGGGCTATATAATCACACTTAGGCCACCAGGTTGGTGGCCTGTGTGGTATGCAGTGCGCACCTGCTAGCGCAGCCGATAAAGCTGCAGAAGCCACAAAAATGGGTTGAATCAACTAAGAAAACTTTCAAAAAATTCCAACTGGAAGGAAGGAGTCGGGATTATATACAATAGCTAAGGACATAAATAAATAAGCGGTACTCATCAATTTTCGTCAAGAAACCATTTTTCCAGACGCCCCAAGTTAATGGACGAAATGTACTTTTAAACATGCGCCGAAAGCAAGTATATTCTTGAAAAGTTTTTCTGTTACAATCAATGTTTTCTGCAACTCTAAAAGAAAGCGGCGTCTCCTTACAATTTAGCACACAGCTAGCGCTGCACCCTGCTCCGCTAGAGCAAGAAATAAAAGAACTTTCATATAACATTGCAATAGCAGACTACACATCAACAACCAGTGATTTTAAAGGAAACCAAGTCTCTGTCGTTACGAAATATTATTATTTCGCAAAATCCCTACAATAACAATATAGCCCCATGTTAACAGTCGTTATCCAAGCAAAAGAGCGATTCTTGGATCAACACTAGCAGAAGGATTCTGATGATCAAAACCAAA
This sequence comes from Gryllus bimaculatus, assembly GCA_017312745.1. Taxonomy (NCBI): domain Eukaryota; kingdom Metazoa; phylum Arthropoda; class Insecta; order Orthoptera; family Gryllidae; genus Gryllus; species Gryllus bimaculatus. The sequence continues at coordinate 2,188,050 of BOPP01000019.1, read as the reverse complement.
TTTATGGATGCCAATACTGTTGGCTTGGAAAGTCTTGTGCTTCTCACTAATAGTACTTATCCGAGACTATTGTACCAGATAAATAAGTTGTAAGAATACGGAACTAGCTTATTTAGTGGGTGGCGACGAAGCATTTACATGCACTCGAACTCGGCGCTTTTTCCTGGTGTAGCTTGATGCTATGCCCAGCACCCAGAGAATCCCCACCACCCTTAAGCTCTTCAGAGCCCCGAGTTGCCTCCCGGTTAGAGACCCCCGGAAGAGTACGAGAATTCAGTCGGTTGGCCCGCAGTTTGGGATAGGCCAAAGATAAATTTCTAAACACGATGTCTTGTTCAGTCAAAGCGAAAGTGAGTTCTTTAGCACGTATCGTACGATTTTGCCAGCTTGTTATTTCTCACCCGCCGCACCCGCCAACTCCAGGATCAATAGACAATACTCTGTACTCGAATTCCCATAAAGCACTTCCGGTTTTGGCAGATGCAGTTGATAAGTTTGTACCTTGGATGTCCTGGGTACATAGGGAAAAAGCTCCATTAATGCGTAAGTGCGTATTCTCATGGCTAGTCAGAGACACTAACTTGTGCATGTGTGCACCTCAGACTGATATGTTCGTAGTAGGCTCTAGAGCGAAAAAAACGCCGCGCAAATGCTTCCAAGAGAAGTATGTAAGAAACGGTGCACGCGCTACAGCTTTCGCACCAGACGTTCGTTTAGACGCCCATAAAAACCGAAGTGCATTAACTGTGAAATTGTAGCTGTACTTTCCAGGAAGCCAAGAACAAGCCATACCTTTTGCTGAAGAAAGTGAAAAAAAAGCCGCCAATCTGATTACTATTGCTCGAGATCGATAGTCTACTAGAAGATGATACGGGTTTTGCACGTTTGGGAGCAATGCTGCCAGAAATTATAAGAAGAATATTAAACCGCATGTAGATCTGTGAACTATGATATATCATGGTAACTGCACTCACTTAGCTACCCACGGTGAATTACTGACTCTTTTGACGAGAACATCAGATGTCAAAAGGAGGTTTGAGACTAAATTGCGGATATTATAAACAGAGGTTAATAATTACAATTTTGTATTGTTCGATTTCATTGTCTATGTCATCTTATTTTCAATGTGCTACCGCAAGTAGAGAATGCCCATAAACCAGGCCTCTCAAAGAACATCAGCAACTGAAAAAACTGAATGAAGCTAATATCATGTGGTAATAAACATTGTGATCTATTGGCAGCACGAGATTTAACCATAGCTAAGCACGCTTGATGCTCGCACTAACTATCGTCCGGCAAAAATGGGTAACAAGACTGCTCGCGGGCATCGGGCACGAAGCAGAACAGACCGAATAGTTATGACACTAGATGGGAGAAATGACGGCCACCGCCATCATCGGAGATATTCACGAAGCAACTGATGAATTAACTGAAGACCTCATCGACAAACCGTAAACACCTTGATCATAATCAAACAGAAGACCCTCACGAGCAATAAATAGGCCAAGACCAAATTGAGCCAAGGTATATAAGCATTTAACTTCTCTGCCTGATTGAAGGAGAAAACACCTGATGAGAAAAAAGAACTGCCGGGTGCGAAAGAATCTTCGAAAAAATTAAATGAACATATGCTTACCAAAGATACACGCTGAAAGAGCTGAAAAGAAAAGGTTGTGTGCTGAAGCCTGCGCGCACGAGGGGTTGGTATGAGGAAATGAATGTGAAGGCAATTGTCATTAAAAAAAAGATCTCGGTTTGATAATATTGCGTTTAGGGCAATGAGTTCAATATTATGACTATAGACATTTCAAAATATAGTAGGATTCCGGCAGATGCAAAACATGAGGTTCCTATTTTGTTTTCGGATCCGCAACGGAATTTGCGTATAAACACTATTAGGCAAGGGAAGCTCCAAATAGATTCCATGTCTCTAAATGCCAAATTCGTTAAACTCACAAATGAGAGTGAATATCTCTTGAAGATTATAAAAGAATACTACCTAGATTAGTGCAGACATTTAGACGATAAACATAATAGCAGACTGCACTGAAATATTTGTTTATATTATAGAATCAGATGTCTCCATATTCTGCACAGTATTTAAGTAACACGACTTTTCTTATCTCGCCAATTATTTGCACATTTTCTGTTACTACTGACTTTCCTCCCAACAATAAAGATATTCAGTATAGATGATAAACATAATCTGTGCCCACCAAACAAAACTGAATCAATAGTATTCATGTGCCTGTTGGATTACTCGTCTATTTTCCACACAGGCTCTCGACTTAAGGTAGGGTAAATGAGGCATGTAAAAAACAACAATCCATACATGTGCTTAGATCGAACATGAATGGTCTAATCGCTGTTCATAGCACAACGATCTCCGTTCATCCCGTTGCGTCAATGTGCTTGCGCGCCATCAGCGTCGCTGATTTACTATCTATCTTAGTGAGATTCACAATGAACTTAATTAATATCTTTAATCATTTTGATTTTTCAGACCGTAATTGTGATGGTATAATTAGTCCCTTGGAATACGAGTGGGATAAAAAAGTACTGTAATGGTTGACCTTTAAAATTTCTCCGTCTGTCAATACTGTGACGATCTTAAAGCTAGATATTTATAAATGCATTCATGTTGGTGCTATACTTTTTGCTGTTGATGCACTTGTTGAAGCGTTGTTGTCTTCAGCTGAATTACAGGGTCGAATTAGTGCAAGGAACTCACCTTCAGCGGAACTTGCATCTCCCAAGATGCAAGATGGTGCTAAAAATAGTAATAAGTTCAGAAAGAACCCCCGATAAATTTCTCAGGATGTGGTCGTAATCTACGTAATCCCAGTCCTCCTCGGTCGATACAGCGCATCTCTCGGTGAAGTGATCCTATTCAACAGGAAACAAGGAGAAGGAACTACAGGAGTATGACAAGCTTGCTAATATTTCCAGGCCCTCCCAAAGGCGAGGACGATGAGCGTCCTAGTCGTAAATAGCTCTGAGGGTCGTGTTACAAATATGTTGATTAATGATTTAAATTTTCTTTTCTGTTAAGCAGAGATAGTTAATACCATTACTGTAGCAGTAGTCCTAATTTTTGCATTAAAAACAGTCTAAAACCACGCTTTAACATTCACAAATTTTAGACACTGGTGAGATACGAAGAAGACGCGGGACGGGCGAATGTTTGGGCGATACGGTAAGCCAACGTTGATCTGCGCGCATTGAGCGTTAAAACACACTCGCCTAATATTTAGTTCTTATCGAACGGTTTCGCGAGTTGTAAGTTGCACTCAACTAGAAAGTCACGTTCTCCTGCTTTCACTCAGGTTCCTCAATTTATCTCAGGGCCCCTTATCGTTCGCGGGTGCACGTTTATCCGTGTACACGTGGGGGGGCGAAGGCCGCACAAAGGGAGCGGCGGGGGAGCAACCGCTGACAAATCCGTGAAGCGACAGGAATGAATAAGCTTTCGGATCGATTGACGGACGGTCAACAGACGCAAGCGACAAACAAAGCCCGCTGTGCCTCTCCACGCATATGCCCCCGAGTTCTGATCCGACTTCCCGAGGTTAAGCCATAACACGCCGTAGGCGAATCCGTATCATCGACCGTCGATGGCGATTTCCACCGATCGTCGATGGCGAACAAAAGGCTGACAAGATGGAAAGCGGAGGCCCACAGGTGTGGGCGGGCTCCAGGAGGCTAAAAACACGTAAGAGCCGTGTGTGGCACTTTTGAAGAATCCAATAGCACAGAAGACGAAGAGCGTGTCTTTCCCGGAAAATCAGTTTGCGGCAGCAGTGGAGGCAGTTTTCTGGCTCCTGTATAATATACAAACTGTTTCCGTTGGTTAAAAAAAAAGGCAAACGCTGGAACAGTACGAAATGAACATTGCGATTAATGGAATAATTCTTCAGGTACTTCAGAAGCCGCTATTAAATTTCAATGTATATTTAATTCTTTGCAGCGAAGAAATCGTGTTGTTTCGCGTGTCAAGCAATTTACGTCATTAAAATCCTAGGATAAAGTAATCGATTGTTCATAAGAAGAAAATTATGATGATTGGATCCATAAGAGAAACTTCGCACGTTGTGAGCACCATTACTTATGTTGAAATTTCAAAGTGAACAGATGGCTTCAATGCACTAAGAGCGATAATTCCAAACCCTCGAACGCAATAGGGTTGCAATTCACCAATATATTCACGATCAACAAATAGTTTACATATGTATTATCGTCTCCGGGGTACTATCGCGTAGCTGTAAACATATGCCGAGTTAAAAAAAAACAAAAAAAAAAAACATAAGACAAAAAGAAACAAAAAAATAATGAGATATATAATCAAAATTACAGACAAGAAGAACATATAGACAAGATCTATATACAGATACGTAGACTCGTATCGAGTAAAATACATAGACATATAACGACACATAAAATAATAATAATATCTTAGTAAACAACTAAAAATACCATTTACAACACCCCAAATAATAAAATGATAAGAATACAGGATATATCTCAAACACTAATAAGATAAATCGCTTAAGCATACCTTGAAACTTAACCCTCTCAACTTTTCTCTTGCGCAGCGTGGTAGTATCGAAATGCCCACTACTTTAAAAAAATTCGTGATGTACAGTTGGACCACTACATCTATGCAACATAACCTAGTCGGTACCTCGTGGGTTTTGCGTCGATTCTTGTGATATTTTGATCACCGTGCAATTCCTAAACACATAAAAATCTGGTATAGAAGGAACGTGGCTGAGCCATGGCCAAATCTATATACAAGTAACTTTTTAACTCTGTAAATCTCCCCTTATTGACATGTATACGAATGGAATATATGCTTTCATGTGTGCAAATGATTCATGATTGTAATAATTTACAGATTAAGTCCAGATTTTTAATTTTAGTAAATATACGAGTTTCTAGAAGTGTTTTAAAAAGAAACCGGACATGCGTTAAAGAATCGCAGGCGAAAGCTCGAGGCGTGGCGCTCGAGGCCGTACAGCTCAGTGGGCAACGCCGGACTCGACTATGCAACCGCGAGCGGAGTCATCGGCAGGGCCAATAGATCCGCGCGCCCGCGCGTTGCTCTTAGGGGCTCACAGCGTGTTTGTGGGCCGGGTTTATATGAATGGACTGTTGGAGATAAAATAGCCAAGCCCGCGTGAGAGCGTCCGATAAGCGTTCGTGACGATCCAGAATAAACAGTGTCTCTTAGGCACGATACCGTACTGCGGGCAAATTGGCTTTTTTTAAATGCATTGGTAATTCTACTCACGAGTATAATTTATTAAAAATTACACAAATTATTTTGTGCAATTCACAAATGTTAACAAAAAAAACCTACAATATCATCATTATTTTACACAGTACCGTCATCAAGCACAAGGTGTCTAGCCGATGGTAGGGCTGAAACACCAATAAAAAAAAAATGTGAAATAACGGTGCAAGCAGCACCTCACGCGTCTCAGTGGTGATATGACGGCCTTAAAATGCATCCATTACGCGAGGCTTCAGCATCTCTTAATACAACTAACTATCATTTTTTACGTAACGTACCACCGGACAAGATCTGCCTGTTTCTCGCCCAAGAAATACATCCTTTCTCTGCTAGTTGGTGAAAGGAGCGTAGCGAAATTTGCATGGTCAGGCGGAAGAGCAGGTCTCATGGTCTGAGTCTCGCCACGTACAATACAGCATTATTTTAATTCAATTCGATTAGTCCATCCCGCCGCTAGAATTCACCAGTGATTAAATTAACGCTAGCTATATAGCTAGTTTCGAAAATCTTCCACCTGCATTACTCGAACCCAATGCCCTCGCGGTCACCGACGCTGCAGAGGCAACGGAATAACAAAGAGCAAATTCACATTTTTAAAAAGCGTACTCGGGTGTTTACGTTTCAGTTTAATTTGCATTTCTTATTGACAGTCCTTTTTTTATTTTAAACATTTGAGATCAGGCCAGACCACTTCCAGAAAAATGAGGGAGTCTAGGAACAAACAGGAAGGAACGGAACCTACATAACATTCATATAAAAAACACAACATAAATCACCCAGAATCGACATTTTATTATAATTTTATATTTACATTGATGATTACTTTCATTTGTTATAAACATTTACAATACTTTAATTTGTAATTACTTTTATTTTTACGTACATTAACTTATCTCTCTCTCTCTCTTTCTCACACACACACACAAACACACACATACACACACACACACACACACACACACACTTTTAAAGCTTAAGAAGGGCTAATATGAAATGGTGAATGATTGATTTGAAGATGATCATATACTTGGGAAACGACACAATTTGCCTTTGATCTATCTTTTGCAGAATCAAAACTGATTGCTTTCGCGGGGAACGGTTTTATCCGTCTGCACTGTTCGGCGGCGTATCATAAAACGGCACAATATGATAACAATACTTCTATGATTTGAAACGGACCATTTTTTACAAGATGAACTTAATATTTCGCCACCTTTACAAAAGACGAGTCGCATTGGCCGAGTAGGACGCTTAAACGCCATTCCGATAGAAACCGCAACATCCTTGCGGGACGTATATACGGCATCCTACCGTGTGTGCATGAGATGGCTCGAGCAAAGCGAACAAAGCTTTGCGCTGCACCCCGCTCAGCGTACGACAGGCAGTGACAGGTAGAACGAGGACACGTGACAGACGCGTGCGAACGGGGACTGAAAAAATACTGAACTATAACTGAAAATCATAACTCACGAAGCGCAATATTTGATCCCAGGGGGAACGGACCCATCGAGGCTGTCGAGACGGGCTTTATCCGACTGAACTATGGGATCAAACGTTACATTCGTGACAATGTTAATGGTCTCATAGGTTGTAGCACAAATCGGATAAAGGCTGACGATGAATGAAATGGTGATGATACACATTTCATTGGTTATCTATCAGCCCGTTAGAACATCCATTTGAATACTACACTTCGTGACATATCATTTTCAGTTATTAAAAGAACTGCTTCAGCTCATTTACATCATTTTGGCAACATTTTTTCCCAATAGCAACTGCGTTGTATTAATTTGTTAACCAATAAAGTATGCGTCATCCCCATTTCATTCATGGTAAATCACTTTTCATCCCACTTCATTCCATATGCTACGTAGTATAACCTGCGTGCCCCGCGGAAAACTAGTTCAAAATAATTCAACTGGGGAAGGAGTCGCATTATATACAATAAGCTAAGGACATAAATAAATAAGCGGTACTCCTCAATTTTTCGTCAAGGACCATATTTCCAGACGCAAGTTAATGACGAATATGTACTTTTAAATGCGCCGAAAGCAATATATTCTTGAAAAGTTTTTGTTACAATCAATGTTTTCATGCAACTCTAAAAGAAAGGGGTCCCTTACAATTTAGCACACGCGCGCGCGCACACACACACACACCAGTAAAACTGTTGATATATCGCAAAATCCCTACAAACAAATGCCATACAGCTTTCAGAAAGCGATCACACTAGGCGATAATGCCATCTTGTGGAATCTGCTTCCACTAAATACTAGGCTTGTCCATAAAATAAGACGCTGCGGTGGCGAGGAAGGCATTTACATGCAATACTGGCGTGTAGCTTGATGCTCCCACTCCAAATCCCCACCACCCTTAGCTCTCAGCGACCGGCAGCCGTTCACGATGCAGCTTCCACCCGCCGCACCCGCCAGGAGTCAATAGATCTCTGTACTTCGGGTTTTGCATGCAAAGAGCACAAGCCCGGTAGGCATTCTCAGCTAGCAGCTCTGCAGTGCACGGCGAGTCTCTGAGAGCGAAAAACGCGCGCAAATGCTTCAGAGAAGTTTAAAACGGACGTCCAGACTCCCCAAGATTAACTGTGTGCCCGACGGCCATCCTTTTCTGAAGAAAGTGAAAAAAAAGCAATGCTGGGAGATCGATCGAAGATACGGTTCGGGAGCTCTATAACATGATCTCTGATATCAGTATTACCACTTTTGACAAGAGTTTGACGGAACAATTGGGCTACCGCAAGAAGGGCCTCAAAACTGCTTACATATCATGGATTTGAATCATGCTAACACGCTTATCCGCACACCGTCCATGTAACAACTGCTCTCATCGCCGAATTTCATGGGATACTGTCACACACGCCCTACAGCCCCGACATGGCCCCAAATGACCATTATTTCTTCCCTATTGAAGAAACACCTGGGTGGAAAGAATCTCAGTACCGCTGAAGAGCTGAAAGAAAAGGTTGTGCGCTACCTGCGCGACGTGGTGGGAGAGTTCTATGACATAGACATTCAAAATATAGTAGACCGCAGGCAAAAATGAGTCGATTGCAAAGGAATTTCGAAAAATAAGCAAAAGTCCAAAAAGTGTCCATGTCAATGCAAATAAAAGTGAATATCTCAGTATAAAATAACACCTTAGTTTACGGACAACCTGCGTATATTATGAATCAATGTCTCCATCTGCACATATTAAGAAGCGCCCCTCCCCCCCAACAAAAGAAGAAAAAAACTTGACCAAACAACTGAATCAATAGTATCATGTGCCTTTGGATTACTTATTTTCCACACATGTCCATGCCCAACCCGCGTTCGCCAACGCCTTCGCTCGGTCTGCCATCAAGCGTGGTATATCTGTTTCAATGACTTTTAACAAGGTGATAATTGTTTTGGTGTATGGTTACCTTTAAAATTCCCGCTAATACTGTGACGTAAGCTAGTGCGTGAAGCTTGTTGGCTGAAACTCGATAGGCTGCCCAGCGACTCACCCAAGTCATGTGCGTAAAGACCCTATTTCTCAGATGTGGTCGTAATCTCACCAGCCTCCTCGCAACGCATCTCTCGGTGAAGGTCTTTCGAGGGCCGGAGGCAGAGAAGCGGAAACGAGGAGGGTGCGGGGACGGGCGGGCGGGGGAGCAACCGGCTGACAAATCCGTACGGCGCACGCGTGCTCACGCACAGTATGCGGTTGTGCGGACGGCCACAGGGAGCGCTGGCGGAGCGGCCGGGCAGCAGCCGATTTCACCGTTGTGGCAACGGACGAAGAAATCGTGCGCAGCAAACGCCGTGTTTTCATAATAAAAATTATGTTGGATCCATAGGAACATTCCGCACGTTATTACTTGTTTTCAAAGTGAAAATGGCTTCATGCTGGAACCAAACCTCGAACGCAAGGTCCCAAAAAGTACATCACATTACATAAGTTTGGTACTATGTGTAGGTAAACATTGAGTTACTGCCATGAGTTTATTAACAGACAGAAAGACATTGCAAGTACATTATTGCACGGTACAACAAAAAACAACTTAATTTTCTCTTGATTTCGTGATTGTACATTTCTGATCGCCCTTACTAGGGAGTGGGGGTGACCAAAAAGTCTAAAACTCCAAAAATATATCAGATGAAAAAATTAACAGAATTTTTAAGGTTTTAAAGAACCGGGACATGCGTAGATCGCAGGCGCTCGAGGCGGCTCGGGCACGGGCTCCGAGCTGCGAGCGGAGTCATCGCAGGGAGACGGGTGCTGGTGGTGGGGCGGGATGAAGAGGGTGCAGCCGAGTGAACATCAGAACGGTTTGGCGTACTGCGAATTGGGCTTAAATGCATTGGTATCTCACAGTATAATTTATTAAAATACACAATTATTTGTGAATTCACATGTTAACAAAAAAACTAACAAATCTCATATTTTAACAGTTCGTCATAAGCAAAGTGTCTAGCCGGCTAACACAATAAAAAGTGAAATAAAGCAACGCGTTTGAATGCGCCTTAAATGCATTACGCAGGCTTCACACTTTTCAAAAATCATTTTTTGACAAATTTTGGGCATAAATTCAAATAATATATTTTTTGGAACAACAGTTTTCGAAATTTCTTGACCTACGATCAAATGTTTGCATATTGTTTTTAGCTGCGTGTCGGTAATCTAATATGCAATTTCATACTGCTATTGTACGCATTTTATATCCACAGCAAAAATATTTTTTTAATTTGATTTCACTATTCAAGGTCTTCAAAATCATCAAACTTATTACAATACTTGTTAATTCAAGTCACGCCCACTTGTTTGCAAACACTGCCACCGGTCGGAAAACGAAAGAATTCACGTAGCCCCTGTGCCTTGCGCTCCGAAGCCGATGACTGTACGTTCAACCGCCCTGAACCACCCATCCCATCCCAAAGCCATTTCCCTGCCGCCGAGCGGCGTCCATCCCCTCTTCCACAGAATGCAGCTCGCGGACGAATTTCTGAGCTCATGAGAATGCGGACCCATGGCCGCTCCGCGAGTCACTGTGTTGGGCAGACCTGGTCTAGGTCGTGCATACTAGGTAACGTGTGCTGCCGCATTATGTGACATGGGTTGCATGCGCACATGGTTGCCTTTGATCACGATCAGCGCAATTTTAAACTTTTCGTCTTATTTACTTAGCGTCAAAATCAGTTAAAAACTCTGACGAACTATGGGAAGGAATGCAATCTGTTCAAGGTTTCTTAAGCTCTGGGATTTATACCCTAACGCTTATACACATGAAGTAGAATTATGAATACAGGTAGCAATGAGCATTTTTGGTAAGAATTGGCAAGAAAATATTAGTGTATCGAAAACCTATTTGCAAAGGCAAATCGGCGAAAGATTTTCACTATTATCTCGTATCGTGACCTTCGTGACAGAATCAATTTACTGCCGCAAGATCATGGAGAGCGATTATTTGAAAAACAACGTAACCTTATGAGTCCAAAAAACGTACACTGATAGTGAAGATACATTTATGTCCAGAAGAAAAGCAGGAGGTCATCTCAGCAGATTCGCAGGGAATCAGGAAAACTAGATGAAAAACCTGATCGAGATGGGGATCATTGACCCAGAAACTAAGGTACAATACTTATTACACGAACATTTGTCTTTTAGAATTATACAGTCAGTATTTTGGTGCACCCCTGAGGGGAGGGGGTATTCTGCAACTAGTAATATCACCCTTAGGGAGTATTGTGTCAATGGGGTCTTATAAATCTTACAAAATCGTCCCATTTCCTCCGCTTGTATAGAGTGAATGCCATTATTTAATGGCTGTTTATTATTTATTGCTCGGCTCTGGTGTAGAAGTGGGTTGAAATCAGGCGGGTTTTTACAGAACGAAAAATCTATTACCTGCTTGCAGTGCCAGTTCGTTTCTAAGTTGCACAACATGGCCAGATGATCGTAAAATACTTCTCATATTGTGATTTTGTGGTGTAGGTACTGCACGCCAAGGGATGATTCCCCTATTCACCGCCAGAGGGCAGCGAGCGTCGGCGTCGACGCCACGAGCGGGAAGGGGTGCGTTGCGGCAGGCGGGAAGAGGTGCGATGACACGACACCCCCCCCCTCCCAGCCTGGGAGCGGCTAGGGGAAAGCTACTCCCCGCCACACCGAAGTTGTGAAGGGCGCCGGAGACGGCCCGCCCGGCCACTTAATTAGCTTACGGCCACCTCGCGACTTCAGATTGCTCTGAGAGTTCGGTACGGGTATCTGCTAGTTAGTACGGGAGGAATTGCACTGTTCACGGACTGACTATGAACATGTATGTACACATTTAATGACACTGTAAATAAATGTGAATGTTGTTGAGTGCTGCATTTCTTTTCATTACTGCAGTGAACAACAGACATGAATATATCTTTTTGATTTTTAATGTCGTTAAAAATTGATATGTAGCAAAATCTATTTTTGAAATAATATTAAAATCAAAGAGTGCTGTGTCTAATTGCAAGTCAGGAAGCGCACTAATGTTACGTCACTCTTCTATGAAAGTTCAACACTACGAAGCAGAAGCTGGACACCGTCCCTAGGTGTCAACACTGCAAGGATACGACCTTTCTCCGAGCGATTTACAATACCCATTGCACTGAAAGTGGCCAGTCTTCGTCTAAATATCACTCGCTACACGCATCTTCATTTCAGTAATTTGGGTGTAATTAAATATTCACAATTTCAGTTAATTCTTGTCGGTATCGGATGAATTATTTAGGCTGTTTCGCAAAATTATTTTCATTTGATATCAAGTTTGTTTATTCAAAATGTTGTTTTGACAAGTGCTTCTATTTTGTGGAAACACTGACCTCCTTAGAAGAAACTTGACGTTGATCTCTGTGTAGGATAGCGTGCAGTGCTCGCAGTGCTTATTGGCAGTGAAAATTCGAAACAATTTTATATTTGAAGATAGCATTTGTTGTTGTTGTTGTTGTTGTTGTTGTTGTTGTTATTGTCCATCTTGTCGTTGCTTCGGTTGCTGCTGCATGTGTACCAAGGCCCGACAAATCGTCCACAACGAAGTAAAGATCTTTTCCGATTTGCGTAAATGTTTGTTTTTAACCTCGAGTTAAGAATGTTCAATATTCATTTCTCTGGTATTAAATAATTAATTCAGTGGACATTTTAATACAAATAAGAGTATCTATTTGGATAACAAGCTCCCAGGATCAGATCCTGGATGCCTCAAATAATTGTAAAAATTCATTTTTCTTCATTCTCGTAAGAAGAGAAAGCTATGTATTCGAACGCCGGAAAACTGAATTTTCGGCACAAAATAAACTTTTTGCCGAGTATTGGTAAAGCAAAAGTAGATAAATTTTGTTCCTATAAACATGTTTCTCTAACACGGTGTAGTCAGAATCCACGCCTTGTGGTTCATCGATTCCGAAAAATCGGCAAAATGTCTGTTTGCGACCGCCTGTCTGGGGTCAGCGCTAGAGCCTAAACAGTTCAAACAATATTTTTCAAAACTCATGTACCCCTATCGAGTTGAACGAACTCGAGCCCACAGCAAATTTGAAACGGATATTTTGATTTTTCGAGGTACCCCTCAGTATCTTTTCAAAAATGGCTCCATGGCTCTTTTCTTATTAAACTTTGTCTTCGCATAACATACTTTCTGGAAAATTGCAAATGTTGAAAATTTTTTCGGCATTTTCTTACAACTACAATGTTAAGCATATATTTTAAATTTCTCGTATATATATATATATATATATATATATATATATATATATATATATATATATATACACATACAGAGTAATATGCTTAGTATTGGGATAGTTATGTAATGTTGAGGTAAATATATTTCGAGATTCCAACGGAAATACACGCTTTGGAGTCCCCCGATACCGAAAAAGTGTTTTTTTTCAATATGACTCCGTCTGTTTTGTGTATGTGAACAACACTAACGCCTAAATCATGCGTACTATTTTTTCCAAATTGAAGAAACTCTTGCCCATTTGGTTTGTGTGGACGCTCTGGGATTTTAAAGATCATTTGTTAGTTTTAGGAGGGTTTAGGTTTTACATAAAGCCCCTGGTACATTTTCAAAATGTTCTAAAATATGACTACAATTTTTTCTTTAAATTTCTTCTAAGAATATAGTGAAATACACTTACTTGGAATTTGTTTCGAGGTCTTGCTACAACTACAAAATTAAAGATGGAGTTTTTTCCTTGAAATAAAATTTGCTCACCATAGTGAGTTCTTTCATTGCGGTCATGTTCAGTTTTTTTGTTGAAAATTTTAGTGGTTATTGCACGACATAGCGAGGACTATGTGAAATTAAAAAATGTTACAAAACAAGATTTTCTCAAAAAACGGCTCCAATTTTTTCTTTAAATTTTTGGTACTGATAGTGCTAAATGCACTCTATAAGATGACATAAGCGCCATAATGTTCTGTTATTTTGTTATTTCAAAGATTACAAAAATGTAATTGTTTGTCTTGTCTCTCACGCCATTAATATTTACACTATCGGCAATTTGTACACATCATTGTATTTATGAGTACATGTGCTTTAAATAATATCAGATAAAGTTTCTCGAAAACTCAACCGTTTCTGTCAAAACCAGCTCAGAATTCCACATTTTAAAAAAACGCTCAAGCGTCATTTTCTCAAAAACGGCTCCAAACTTTTTTCTTCGAACGCTTTGAACGGATGGTGCTAATTGCACTCTTTAATATGACGTAAAGTTCATTTTGGGATTTTTTAGTTTTTTCAAGAATTACTCAAATGTTTTTTAATATATCTCACGCCGTTAATATGCACATTTCCAGGAATTTCTAAACACTATTGTGTTTGTGAGATAAATTGCTTCAAATGACTTCCAATTATTTTCGAAAATTCAAAAATTGTCTGTGAAAAAGAGCTTCAAATTTCGAATTTATAGAGCCATTTTCTTCAGAAGTGATCCAAATTCTTCAAAGAATATTGCCATTTGGGACGAGATTTTACTGTTCTTTAATATTCTTAAAATAATATTTCCGTTCTACAATTAGGAACCCGAAAAATTATTAAAATTTCAAAAAAATGTAATTTGGTCGGCGATAGATGGCTGCAGGCTGGAGTATGTGGCAAGCCGAGACTTAAGTAAATAGAAAACTAATACGAGAATGTCTGTGCCATTCTGTAGCACCACTAGTTTAAAAATAATTTGTTCAAAGACAAATCTTGAAATAAGGTCACGCACAATTTTTTGAAAATTATTTTGGCGCAATTTTTGCGTGAAATATATATAATTCTTAAACAAATATTTTCTAAAAAACGGTTCTAAATGTTTTCCTTAAAATTTTTCCTGGTATATGTATCCCCAAAAGAATAACAAATAGTGATTGTCCCATTTCGAAGAACGCTTTGTATTTTCGAAAAATTAACATTGCAAACAATACTGAAGACAGAAATTTTTATCTCATATGATATCTATTCCAAAAGGCACCTTAAAAAAGGCCATGCCCATTTTTTTTATGGAAAACCGACTGGTTTTTGCGTAATTTTTGCTAGAAAATGTATGTATAAAAAAAGCAAAGAGCGCTTAAAAAATTGACGTAGGTCGTATTTTCATTTAGCTTTCTGATCTTTCGAAAATGCATATAATATATGTATGTATTGAGGCGAGTCATGTCAACGAAGATGAGTTTAAAGCATATCTTAACAGGAATATCTTATAATTAGGGAGCGGATGCCTATGATTTTGCATATTTTTGTCCGTTGCTTTGAGGCTCAGCTAAGTGAAATTTCTTGACATTTCGTTATGATAGGATGCTAAGTAGATTATATGTTAGTGCGCATTTGTTCATATTTGGCCGATTTTTCTTGTTGGAGCATATTAGTGCAATTATAAGCGCATATTTTGCACATTTCGTTAAAGTAGAGATTATCTCTAAAAGGTTTCAACTTTTCATACAATAGATTTATTTGTGAGCGTACATCGATGAGAAAGAACAAATCACAGTTTGAGTTTTTTCTTTTTCAATTTGTAAATGATAAAATATTTGTGAAACTGTAGGAATTTTCTTGACAAATTATTGTAAACTAGGAAATGCAATACGACATACAATGTGAAGTGATACACTAAAGTGAATATTTACTTTAATGATTTCTCCTGGAAAGAAAGGTAAATGCTATTATGTTTGCACGAAAATATATCTTTTCCCCTTCAAGCACGCTTCTCCTGAGTTTTATCAACAAAGGTTTATGAAGTAAATGAAATGTTGATAATTTTAATCGCATATTGAAGTCCATATTTCAGAATTTTTAAGTTATAAATGCATATTTTTAAAAGAATATTTTAAGATTTCTAAGGACATTAATGTCCTCTCCCTATGCCATTACCTGTATGCTGGATTTTATACAGCAGGTTAAAACGATACCTGGAGCGACATTTGAGTGAAAAATTTAATCCAAAATGAACACATAAGCACCTACGCACGGTTCCGTTTGACCTTTACTAAGAGTGCAGAGGAAAACAAAAACATGAGCCTACGCTATCTAGTAATAAAATCTAACGTCAAAATTGGTGTACCCAATGTTCCTGGAGAACAACGGCAAGCTACTCCAGGAAACCAAATAAGCAGGAACAGTTCCTCAAAAGAAACTAGGAATGCAAATCTTCCTTTAGGCAGCGTATTTCACACACATCTAACACATTATTTTCATAAGCTAATCAGTTGATTATGGCTCGCCTTTGTTCGATGTTGTGGAAAAGTAAACCCATAAGTATGGTTTCCTTTTACACGCCGAAAATACAACAAAATGTTACCAACTTTACACAGGAAATCGATCGCACAAAGGGCGGGAACTGGTGTTTGTAAAGATCCGTCTGAAGCTTCCGTGAGATATCACGCACATGTAATCGTAAATAAGTACGATGTTTCTATATTTAAAAAATGGTTGGAGGAAATTCTCTTTCCGTAGGAAAAATATAAGAAAATCATGTACCTACGTAAGTAATTCTAACATTACTTTTTTAATTTTAATAGTTGTTAATACGTTTAAAACGTTTTCTAGTGTACACTGTTTTGAGACAAATCTTGCCATAAATTATGTCCGTAACCCTAGGTAAATGATGCTGCAACCTCTAAGACCACAACACGAATACGGACTCCTACTCGTTGTACCAAACGTCTTAGCATTTGACGACAGAGACACATGATGACGTCGACAGTTGTTTCCTACAATTACATGCTGACATGCAATGACAGCAGCTTTTTATATTGACTTAATCTATCCTTGTTTCCATCAATTCGGAACGAATAATTGAGGATGAAGCGTCATAGCATCTGAGCGCCTCTCCAAGCATTCATGACGTCCAAGATCAAAATTTCTCCTCATTAAAAGTATCCGGGCAGTACAGGTATCAGTCTGAAAAATAGCTAAGTACAGGGCTTAATCTAGTATTCGCTGTGCCTGAAGAGCTTGCAGCGGGCCCATCGTAAGGCCAGTGAAACGCGGCAACGCCTCTGACGAAGCGCAGAAAGAAGAAGGATACATCGTGTACCTGCACCAGCTGGATTGGTGCATATCCGGCAGCATCGACAAAATTAATAAATTATTTCTACAATAACCGAGTTGATTTTTTGTCCAATGTTCCAAAATTGTGTAATTCTGTTGTATCTCTAAAACAGTTTAGAAGAGCCTTAAACGCAAAGTGAAATATAATAGAAAGAAGTAAACAGTATTTTACAGATTCAATTTGCTTTAACGTCTGCTCTAGCAATGAACTGAATTCTTCTTCAGCAGGGTAAATAAGAAATATTGAAAATTCTTATATTACGTTTGCAAGATATATTATTGACGTGCGACAACACTAACAATGGAAAAAACAAGTTGACATATGTAGTTTACTGAAGCTGAAGTAAGGTCTTCACATTTTCCTTTGCGTAGAACTCCACTTCTTTCCTTGTACGTAACCTGTTAAAATCAACTAGGATATTTTTTCCTGAAAACATTAGTAATATCACTTCACAATATATATATATATATATATATATATATATATATATATATATATATAATACACTACATTAAATGCAAACATTCGTTTTAGAGCTCTTTGTTAGAAAAAGTAAATATAGTTACAAAAATTGGATGCAACACTTTAGGGCAGCAAACCAAAACAGGCAAAAACACCATTGGCAAGACCTAGGTTTTGCATTCACAAAAGTTAGATAAGGGAGCAGCAAATGAGAGAAAAGAGAAATATAACGTTAAAGTGTCAAAGACGGGTGGGGCATTTCCAAATTATGGAAGAAGAGCTCATGCAAGAGAGGTCACAATGCCAGTGAAAGAGTCACGCATTCAGTGCTACGTCGGGTCGCCGCCCTTCTGCACGGTGCAGCCTACGCTCCCACACGCTGCCTTCGCCCAACTGCAGCCGCAGCCCTACATGAGAGGAACCCCAGCAGTGACCCGCGGGCTGCCTCAGACCTAAACTCTTTTCACAGCAGAAAAAAAAATTGAACTGTTTTTTCTGCTCTATTTATTGTAAAATTCATCTTCACTTCCATTTACTATTTGAATTGATACCACTATATTCATGATATATTATTGATATTTACTCTTTGATTTATAACCACTACAATAAATTTCACGCAGTGGTTATATATACTATTGTTTTTGTTGTTGTTTTTTTTGCTATGCATAATTTGACGGTTTCCCCCCAGATTTTGAATATCTCATACACCATCAGATATGATTTGTGCCACCTGTATGGATATGACATACACGTTGGGATTGAAGAGGCAAACTACGCGTTCGATGCTTTTCTGGAAGTGATTTGTTCAGCCATTCCAAGGTCCGAAACTCAGAGACGAAGCTGGCAAAAACTAACTGATACGTCTTTCTACCACTTGCCATAATTCCATCAATTTCGAAATACTGGCTCTCGTACTCCACTCCGTGAAAATTCATGTGGTTTCAAGTTACAATTCTGCTCACAGGATGTCAAACGCACCCCACATTTCCACCCATTTCATTCTAAACGACCAATTCGTACCCGGTTATTAGAGATACACTTTCACTGCTGGCGATGTTTTTATCGGAAATATATAAAAAGCAGAAAATGCGAAAACATAATTATGACGATTTACCGTATTTTCGCGAAATATTACGAATTTTGACAGACACTTCGGATGAAAAAATAACAAAAATTCCAGAATAAATGAATCTCACATTATTTCATATTCGTTTCGACGAAAAGAATAGCAATCATTCTCTGGTTGGCTATTACACAAAATAATCCCTGGTGCAACAGGTGTTGGAGAGAAATGTAGTTTTAATGGTCAAGTTGTAATCCAAGTGCCAATTCACACAATCCAAATGTCCATTAATACAGTACTTATACAATATAAGTAATTACCACAAGCTTTTAAACTTCAATCCTGTGATAGAACTCTATTATCTTCTCTCGTCTAGTTCTGCTTCTCAAACTCTGGTAGATCTGGCCTTTAATCTTCGAAAAACAATAAGCGGAGGCAGCACAGCTCAGGAGTATGCATTTCCGTAGCGACACTACGACAGCTAATAACTGTATATTAAATCCGCATCAGAATGATTCCGAAAACACGATTCCGGAAACTGAATCTATTATGACTAAGATTCAGTATATCCTTAAAAATTCAAACTTCGACATATTCAAAATCTTTAATTTTATTAATTTTCCTTTCACATTAAATGAACCTCTCAAATTCCAAAAAATGTCAGTTCTCGTCCTCGTTATGACGAAATGTTGGATAACTAGCTATTCTTTTTTTTACGCAAGATTCCGTCCATTTATATAAATGGTCGTAAAGTCTTTTACAAGATCTCTCAATCCTTACAATGTTTCTCACGTATGCCCCACATTTAGAGATACCGCGTCTCAGAAGTCCAAGCTCCTTCATATCCTGTCCAACTGTTGACGAACCTTCTCCGGAGGGCCGATCAAGGCAGAAGAGTTGGGAGTGACGCTAGAGCGTAAACAGTAAACAATCAAATTCAAATAGATTTTCAATGAACCGAAAGGTTTTTCAATGTGTGAAAATAGCGATTGTCGATAATTAGGCTAATTAATACTAAAATATGATCCATTTTAATTAATTCGCGAATATTTTACTAAGTTGCAGCAGAAAATATCGTGTGCCAATCCACAGAGTGATGTGTAGATCTTAAATTAATACGCTTTTATTCTTTATTGATGAGCATGCCACCACGAAAATCAAATTCAAATGAAATGTCAATGAAAGAAAATTAATTATTATTTTTATTACTTTTAATTACTCGCTCAAAGAGATGAATTGAGCCATACACGTTTTTTCTTCTAGCCTCAATTCATTTTCAACTGATGAACCAACTACCGTTTTTTTCAGCTACATTTGTGCCATTTTCACATCACAGAGTTAAGCACAGCTATCTTCGCCATTTGAAATATAATTTGAGGTCAACTATCACGATAAATTATTCCCCGAAGGAAACAAAACTCACTGTACAATGTCAACTTTTATGAAGAGATTTAGAAGACAAACTGTTGAATGCATGTCAACTTTTTACAATATCGTGCAAAGCACGCATATCGCGAACATAAAATTACGAATCCTCATGGAACGGGAGTTTCAAATGAAAATAGTCGCGGACACGCACCATTCTTGCAGTTGGCACACAAACGAGTACTTCCTTGTAACTGTTATCTCTACTTTCACTACCCTCTCTCAGAGAGGAATCTTCAAACAAGTACTGCTAAAGTAGAATACGTTACAATACTTTCGAAATTTCTGATACCATTCAATTGCTTGTGCAATGAATTGAGGAATGCGTTTACCTACATTATGTAAAAATATGAAAGAATACATTATCTTTTTGAATATCATTGATCTTCAGCGTTTTGAAACTCAATATTTTCAACACGTTGCGATCAGGGTAGCGACATTGATGCCGATGTTTCTTTAAGAATATCGAGGTTTTAAACATCGATATATTGAAGACTTTTTACTTATTTGTGGATTAAAAAATTAATAAAATCATTTTGTAAAAATTGTAAATACGAAACTAATGGTACAACTGTATGTTCATGTGTTCGAGCTGCACAAACGCGGTTTGTACTACCTTCATCAAGCGGACTATCCTTAGCTAGAAATGATCCTTATACCCTGTTTTTTCCTTCCTCTTTCCTTGTATTTCTCTCATCGACAGGAGTTTTTAAACCGTTTTCAGCTAAATTTCAATTATCAATTAAATTATTACACAGCCAATGTCAAAATTTATTTTGTTGCACACGAATTTATTGTTAGATGTTATTAAACCGGCTCCAAAAAAGCATCGATGTTCAAAAATATTAATGGATTTTGGTCGATGTTTGGTCACATCGATGTTTTGTAATCAATGTCGCATCACTAGTTGCTAATGCAATATATCATAAATATTATGAACAGATATTTTTCAAAACCGAAAATAGGAAACTAGGCATCTAATACAATATTTAACTAACCTCTATCGTCGTAGAAGGTTTTGCACAGGTTTAAGCGTTTATAAATGAAACGTATGTACTCATCTCAGAGTACCGACCCATGCAAATGTGGTCTGGATTAATTCACTTTAAAACGAAACTAGATGCTCTATAGAATGGTACCTGCTTCGTTTTAATTAGTTTCCTAAATCTTCGGACTCTCAATAACTCTCAGGGCTTCTCGCGGTAACTATCGCTCCTCTGGGGTGTGGTGAAGGGCGCCTTCGCGCATCCCGAACTCTGCGCAGACCTATCTCGGTCTTGTACATTCCCATATTTGCTCATGCTATTCCTTGGCCTCAACTCGATGCTTGTGTCATTGTTTTTCAATTAAACGCATACAGAGCACGCAGTTACTTGTCAGGACACAATATCATGGAAGGATTAGGGTATAGATGAAATACACAACGGATGCTCCTACAGCTCCTAATGCTCCTAGAGCCCTAGTACCCATATTGCTCGCCTGTCCCAAATCTTAGAATTTTTTCCTTACTGAAATCATAGACATCTTAAAATAATATCCTGTAAACTTTTTCTACACTATTAGTAGTTTTCGCGTAGTTTTTGCATGAAACATAACCAATTTTTAAACAATTATTTTCTTAAAGATAGTTTCAAATGTAAGTTCGGCTTGTTTAGAGACAAAGAACTCATTTGATATAAGAATATTAAATAGGCTACATAATGGAACAATAAATATTGTTTTACACAATGAGTTACCAGTTTTCTTAATAAATATCACTAATAACTCCAAATTTTTGAATTTGTTGTTGAATATAAAATCGTTCCTTTGAACGCGCCCTCCACGCGCCATAAGAGTAATCACGCGTCAGAAAAGAACGCGGGCAGTGAAAGTTAACAAATCCAAAAAGTTTAACGAACTGTAAATAAAGAAGATGCTGCCTAAAACTATGATTCTTTGATAATTTTTTTAAACCTTCTGAAGCTTCCTCAATTCATTGAGCAAGTATGCAATTAACTCTCTGAGAATGAAGAGGTGAGTCCCAATCCAATCTTCAGATCAAATGAGAAGAATTAAACGATTTCTTTCTTTCACAGTCAACGTTTATATTAATATTACTTTTCAGGCTGACATGTCGTAGTCCACTCGAAATATTTCTTGCAAACGTCCCAACTGCTCCCGCAGCAGACACATTCAGTCTGGGCAACGGATGTAACAACCTCCCAGCAGAAAGGTTGTTTTGTTGAATGACTGAATATCTATGTGTCTGCTCGGAATGTTCATCATATAGACGACGAAAGCAGTCCTGTATGATAACATTTCCCATTTTCACGAATTTTAAATTACTTAAATTATCATGCTAGACCGGAAATCACGAAACAAAAATTTGTGACCATCCTCTACATACCATCTTTTAATTGACTGAGTGTACATTTATATGGAATTTCAAGACTAAAACTTGATACTGGCAACAATTGATATATTTAATACAAAACGTTACACACAATTATATTTATTCGCTGAATACTGAACCAGCGTCATGGCCCTAACGTTTGGCGTGCATGGTTGCAAGTTGTAAAGGGAACAAAATAAATGTAAGAACTCCTTCATCGATCTTTTGTGACTTCTACGCCATTACATGCACTGTTCCTTTTATGACTTGCAGAGATGGTAGTGAAAGTCTTATTTGATTTTGAACTCTACAAAAATGATTAACCGTCTAATTCTAATTGATTTTGCTATTCTCCACTGCGTATTTTTCGGCTACACAGTTTCTCCACTTCTGAAACTAATAAAATTTTAATAGAAGAACAGATTAAAAAGTGCCGTCTCTTGTTTTCGTTTCAGTGCATTTTAAGCCCTACCGGTACCTAAATTGAGTTCAGCAATATGGAGTCGCAACTGATATTATTAGGAGCTTTGAAAATCGTGGGGTTTAAGATCTATTGGGAATCAGAGCTAATTAAAACGAAAAGTTCCTTGACCTCTACAAAGCAATGCCTTCTATTGCGCTCCTAACTAGCTCGATAACACAAATGAATATATAAACATTTCGACGATCTTTTGTCGATCAGAATGATAAGATACAACACTGATCACCTCGGCTTTTAATGTTCTTAAAGATGGAACAAATTAACATGTTACTTTCATCTAGAAATTTCATTCCCACCCCCTTTTCCCAACCCTTTCTATGAAGAAGAAACTAGTGGAAATCTTATCATAGGTAACACCACGAGTGCTTTGGGAATTGTCAATAAATTCCCGACTCGCGAAGGGAGGAGGGGATTTATCTGAGAATTTCCAAAGCACGTGTGGTATTGAATACGACTATTCTACATTGAAATTATGTACAGCAGAGTTCCAAAATACGCCAAATATTGAAAATAACTGAAAGCTATGGTAAAATCAAATAGGTTATGTTATAGTATATACGCGATTTACTGGCCATCGACATAGCTATCGATGTACAATACCACCTAAGAAACTAGAGTCACCGTTTATGATTGACCAGTAGGAAGAAGCTATGAGAAAAATCGGATAGAAAAAGCGATAAACTTTTTGAGATATGCCGCCGTCATTGGGGCATTTTGTACATGTATTTAAACACTATTGGTTTTAATTTCACGAGTGGAATAGTCAATGTAATCCCTTTCGAATGAATTTCAACGGTTAAATGAAATAAACCTAAAAATGATTTCTACTCCCCCTCCACACACACATTAGTACAATAATTACGTAAGACTTCGAAATATGGTTAGTCAAAAGCGATTCTATAAATTAAAATTTTGTAAGTTTTCATCATCAAAAGAAAGCAGGATCACAAAGAGTAACACTGAAAGAAATTAAACAAAATAATAATGTGTTAACATTGAAATAGATTTTAATTTGTTATTCAAAGTATTAAAATCTGTTATGAACAGTTCATTCAATTTGACATTACATGTTACATTCATTTAAAGTGCAAACGATAACTTTACGAAACTCTATAAACAAGTTTTAATATCACGTTTTTGGAAGCCTACAAGTCGTTTCAACTAGGGCAGTCATTTATGGGGAAAACGTATCTGAGAATGTAATTCGGGCATTATGCAAGATTATCATCAATTCAAATAAAATTCAACACAAGTATCAAGTAGCTACACTAATTAAAATTTAGAGGAAAATTTACGGGACTGGCACTCTGAGTCACGCACTGTGATTTCATTGTTTACAACGAGCATACAAATTGTAACTGTATAGTCAAACAGATCCATTAACTGTGTTAAAAACAGAACATTCACCACAATCTAGATTCCCAATCAACACTGTTTTGCTTCCATTAGAATACCAGTAGTGTACAAATCCCTCGTATATTCCTACACATCGGAGCAATCAAATAAATATAATTTTTTCAACTCGCCAACATTTCCAGAGACCAGCAAATTTCCTTCCAAGTGCCCTGTTAAACAACGAAAAGGCTCGACACGGAACTGTCATGCGGATGTCATTTTCGATACGGCGCGTGCGGTTGTGTGATAAGGGAGCCGAGGTGAACCGCATGTCACGGTGATAAGACGCGCGCGGCGGCGCTCCTGCTGCTCAGAACGCGCTCGCGAGAGGCGCCGCGTGTTAGGGAATCCCACCCGGGCACCCTGGGCCCCAAATACTTGTAAGTTTTGTAGGCCCTTAGAAAATAGTTTACAGATATGCGTACGAACAATCGACATAACTAACAATTGACATATTTGGATAAGGCTTATATATTCGACACGTATTGTTAGCAACAGCTTGTCTGCTCTTCTCTTGGCGCGCTTAATACACACGGGGACCCGCGCGTACTTTTTAATTTTGGAAAAATATCAATTTGTACATCTGAAAAAGGAAAGGACGATAAAAATAAAAGAAGGAAAACAAATATTGAAATGATATCACTGTTAGGACGCGTGGAGCTTCAAACCCCCTCTACAGAGGCATAAGCCCCGGAGCGATGTGCCGGTTGCACACACCCCTCCTCTCTATGGGCCTGTACGCACCCCTTGGGCGGGAACTCCACTTTGCGTTTCACTACTGAAGGAGCGAATTCTACGTTTCGTGGTTTCGTTTTCAAAACTTCTCGAATATTTCACATAAGCTAAAAGCATCAGTAGTAGCCATAAAATTTTTTGCGGCTTTCTTAAAAGATTTGCTCTGCAGTACTAAATTGCTTTTGTGAAATTGACTAAAATCCATTGACTTAAATTAGCCGGCTTTCAATTTGCTCTATACGTTGTTAATTTTTTACGAAACCATGATTTTGATTCATTACAACCTACTTGAAAATTGCAAAAGTTTTGTAATGGTCAGTACTTCACTCAGTAATTCGATATCAAAACACTTTTGAGACACGAAACCCAAAAAACTACCACTTCAGGGTACAATATTGCAATGAAATATTAATAGAGGATACGGAAAGTGTGAAGTCAGCTGATTAGAGGTCAGAAACCGTATGTTTTATATTTGCTAACATTCCGGGTAATAGGACAATCATGGATTCTGCAACGAATTGGAATAAACGCCTTTCTGCAATTCTCGTCACAGCTGCGCCAAAACGTGTGTTACAACAAGTTTTCGATAATAGGAGGGAAATAACTTTCATCGAACTGTCAACTTTAACAATCTGATGTACACTCAGAAAACATAACGCATTTAACCTCACGCTCACACAATCAACTATAAGACTGATGGCGACAGCTGCGCGGGAATATGTAAATTCCTGTGTGTTTTCCTGAGTCGACTGTCTGAGCTCAGCGGAGCAAATCCACATTAGACAAGCTGAGCGTGACCGAAAATGTCCTCTTGAACTCGCGATCGTCGGTTTGGCGATCTCTGACGTACATCAAAGCCACGCAACGAGCTTCATGTTCCAAAATACTCTTTCTCTTCCGGAACAACTAGCATGCACAATGCACTTCGCATTCACAATTTAGTCTCGCTATACGTACTCTCATTCTCCTTCATACGCAAAAATTCCGCTGAGACCTATTCAACAAACTAGTTTACAGTTGTGCTCTTACACCTGAGTACGTAAAGACGACCTTCAATTGCACATTGGCGCTTCCTGTTTAGTGTTCGGATAGCGCCACAACTTGTGTTGTCATGCAGACGCCACAAGTGAAACACAGTTGATCTGTTATGTTAATATTTCAAATGAGCGCTCCGCGAACGAATGGCTACACTACTCACGGAGACTTCCGCTAAAGAGGGATGATCTGTGAGTATGCTCATATATTTTTTGCTCATAGTCTTTTGTGTGCTTCTTAACTGATTAGAGACAGCAATTAATCATTATGTGGCATAATAGTTACTTGGAAAATAATTTTTTAAATAAGATGTTAAGAGACCAATGTCGTACAACGTTTAAATCACTCTGTAGTAAGTTAAAAATGGAAACAAACGTTCGTTTAAATATGGCGACTTCTCCCGCGACAGGCGACATACTGATGTTGCTAGTAGTTAAAAAGAGGACCATCGATTAATTCTAATATTAATTTCATTGCGATACTAATTATTGTTGTTAATAGTGGGTCATGGATTATTAGAACCCTTGTGTAATTACGACACTGATTTCGGTTTCATAACGTCTGACTTTATAGTATAACCAAAGTAGATAAATAAATTATTTTTATTTTTATGAATTTGCAGTGATCCCATTATGAACGTTAAAAAACACACACAGGATTAGTTTTAGGAAATGTTCAAAATAATTTCTAAAAACGTGAAAGGCGTCTAAAGACTTTCACATCAACTTATCAGTGGACCGTCATTTCGACGACGCCAGAATCGCCATCAGGGATAGTTTCTTTCAAGCATTTTGTAATAAATAAGACACTCTGGAATAATAGCTTCCACTACTTGATCAGATGTTATAATAATAATAATAATAATAATAATAACAAACACAACAAAAAGATATTTAGTTGATATCTGATATTCATTACCTTTGTTTTAACAAGACACTTGAACAATCCGCTAACTTCCTCTGTCAGACGTTACAATTTGAGCTACAAACAAAAGCGTCTGCCGCGTCTGTTGCCCCAGTCGCTTGTCAACAGATTACGTATTCCAAAGCGCGATTTCGCGCTAGGAAGGTGCTAGAAGGACCTGGAAGCCTATAACGCGAGTAAGCTTAGCGAAGCCTAATCGAGGGCAGAACGCACACGCGTAGTAAAATAATGGCATTATCGCCAGAGGGGTTAAGAAGCTTTTCCCTAGAGAGCCATTTACTTGAAACCTCTTACGGTTTCCCAATCGTGGAGCTTGAGTCGAGGGCTAAACGCATCGAAAGGTTTGGATATTGAAAAGTACACGGTAAAATAATAATAAGTTTAAAACGACATTAAAGGACGACGGCTCACTGTCATGTACAATTAGCCCTCATGATTCCAACATTCGCCTCTGATTTCTCAATCAAGCATTGATGAATGTGAATTTCCCCATTAAACGAAATATCCTCCAAACATGCCAAACATTAAGGCGTCATTCTAATACAAAAGTACAAAAACCAAATGTCTGCTAGTAGTCTTGAAATATAACACTAGTGAAATTATTGTATTTAACGTCTTGCTGCAATTTTATATTAAAATTACGGAAGGGGTCTTTCAAATCACTGATGATTCGAAAAGTCAAAATCCTCGCATTCTATAATGACCACAGGCTTTGAAATCTGTTATCTGCCTGATGAATTTTGGACTCTGGCGTATCCACAGCCGCAGATACGCAGAGTCGCGGACACGTTTTACAAGTAACTTATAGTTTTGCCAAGATTTTAACTTGCCGAATAACTGACTTCGACTGAGTTACTGAATAAATACAAAGGAGACAACTTAAAAGCGCAAGTAGCAACTACCTGGGGGATGAGCGGCACGGGGTGGAGTGGGGGTAGGGCGAAGCAGAGCAGATCTTGTCAGCACTGGGGAAGGAATGGGCGATTTAATCGCAGTTATTACAATATGAAAATAGCCCTCTTACATAAAAAAAAATTAAAAAAAAAAGGCAAAGGAATTTGCCGTCGGTTTATCTTCTTCCGACAACATAAAAATATTAGAGACAAACGTAAGTTATTAATTTCATGCTAGAAGAACTGATAATACGATAAGTCCCTATGCACATTCTGATAGTTTAGTTATGGCATGTTTAATTAATATTCATTATTTTATTACGTAACCTATTATTTTGGTTTGTTTCGTCATATGTATCACTGTACATCATATGTACAAACTAAAAACCAATTATTTTAACGTTTCATGCACTATTTAAAACTTGGGAAAAGTGATTGATTTATTCAAAACGATTACTCGATTCATATTAATGAAAAATTAAATCAATCTATTAATGTTTTAATAATCGGCCATTCCTAGTCCGCATCTTCTACATCCGAGTGTATATTAATGGAGAACGATTGTCTAAATCAGAGAAATATCGTTTAATGAATCTTCACGCTGACAGAGGCAGATACGAGTGATCGTGAGATCATTCTTTTTTCTGAGCATCCCCTAAAGATGTTTTTGAAAGTACGTTAACTTTTCCCACCTGATTAAAAAAAATAGACGGCAGGAAAAAGAAGGAAGAAAAGGAGAGAGAAAAGGAAATAATAGACAAACATGGCATTTTCTTGGAAGTGAAGGGGATATTACTGGGACATTCATTTACAGAACAAAATGTTGATTGCTTTAACAGAATGCCGAGTACATAGTAGCATTCTAAGGGAATGAAACTAATACATAGTTCCTTTGTTTCTTTGTAATCCGCCTCTGAGTGACGAATTCAAGATAGCATTTTGATATTAGTGTCGAACGTAACGAAGAGCCAAGGTCTGACAAATTAGAGGGTGCCAAGCGTGCTTTCGTCAGTAAACTTGCATTATTGTGCTGATTACTGCTTGGCACTTGGAGGCAAATCTCGTCTCGTTTGATTTCGAACAGTCGGGAGCCGAGCTCCAGATGCCAAGATCAGCTAGTGCTACACACCCAACCATCCACCTAGATAAACATCTACATGACAAGAGAGATAGATAGGAAAGTACATATAGGACTGACTGGCAGCGTGAGGGAAGCCGGCGGTTCAAACACAGCGGTCGCGGCGTAGGAACCAAAGAATAATACAGGCAACCAGCGGCAAACTACGTAGGCAATTGAATGCATAAACAACAATACG
This sequence comes from Gryllus bimaculatus, assembly GCA_017312745.1. Classification (NCBI taxonomy): domain Eukaryota; kingdom Metazoa; phylum Arthropoda; class Insecta; order Orthoptera; family Gryllidae; genus Gryllus; species Gryllus bimaculatus. The sequence goes on along the minus strand of BOPP01000019.1, from coordinate 2,159,111 downwards.
AAAGCTTTCCTCACAGCTGCAGCCTAACTTGGTTTACCTACAGAGTAAATCCTCAGTCCAGATATGGACCTGGACACTCCATTTGCTGCAAAAACAAAAGGAAGAAAATATATTTTACTAAAGTAATTATCGTATGTCAGTACACTGATTTAGGTGACATTTTTCAAATGTCACCTCAAACATTTCATGATATATTCAAGAATTAAATATCACTTAAAATTCCGACAGTGTTTTGAACATATGAATTAAATATATAATAAGGGAAACAATGTTACTGTTATTATCAAAATAACCATATTTTAATGTGTTAAGTCAAATGGTTGTAATATAAAGCAATCTTCCACTTTCATGAAGTATGTCAGTGCTGCAGATATTAAAAGGTATTTATATAAAAAACAATGAAGACCAATCCACTCCATAATTTAGAAAATGCCCCCATACAAATCACAGATAAGACACCGGCGTATGTCAACAACAAACATCAAACTGAATACGGCCAAGGTTCAACAAAATATTTTGCACAATATCTTTTTCTTCATCAATGAAACACCCAAGATCAAGAATCGATGCACTAATCAACAATCAAACATAACGTTCAGTATTGAAACTTGACACACTAATAAAATTATCTACATAATATTTTAGTGTTATTTGTAGTTTCCAACACGATAACCAGCATTAAGCAAACATTAAAAGTACTGCACTGAAATTTGCAGTCATACACATTTTCATTCATTACTATCCAGGTGTTCATGGACCAAACACTACAACCACCAATAGGTTAACGTAAAAAATCGTTGCTAAGATACACACTACACAATGCTCAACTGTCAAGCTGAGGCCAGATAAACTTTCACTTACCTCTTCTTCTTTGACTGGAACAGGTTGCCATGGATCCTTAAGAATAGCAAGCGGCATATTAATTCCCACTCCAGCACATCCGTACAGCCCAACAAGACTTTGCAAATGATACTGACACACAAGCGGATATTAGTTTCAATATGGCGAAACATACTGACTTGGTACATCTAGCGGCATCTGTGAATGAAAATATTAACTTCTAGAGATTCGTTGCTTCCATTGGTCGCCGCAAGAGGACTGAATAAAGGAAATTGCGCCAATTTGAATTGTAAAATCGTCTAACCATAGGCATATGGCAATCGACTAACCATCTAGGCCTTGCCTCCTAGAAAATTTTGAAAGGGGTTCCATTGCCTACGGTAATAAAACTTTACATTTACTTAAATTGTTTCAAAACTTTTTTTACCCCTTTTTTAACATGACAATTTGGGGAAATATTGTATATTTGGGGAAGAGTCCCCAAGCCAGCCTCCAACCCTTAAAGTTGCACAGAATAAAACAAATTGTATTTTTTAATTATATGATTCAAGTCATTATTTCATTCTCCTTGTATTATGTTTTATTTATTTTATAGTAAAATACAGTCGTATATAAATTATAATGTTTCATGGAAAATAGGACTGGAAAATGTAGTTGCCCCTTCTCTTGTTTAGGCCTCACAGACCTATAAAAGTGGAATACACATTACCCTTAAATTTTTAAAATTTCATTTTACTGTCTTTTTTAACTTTACTAACCATATTATCTACTTCACAGTTTAAAATCATTCAACATGATTTGCCTTTTTTATATGTATTTGCTCATAAATTCCTTGAAAGAAAATGAAAACTATGTTCAGAATCCTGGAAAATACAAGAAACAACCTCTGTCATAAAATTCCCAATGTTTAAGTGCCTATGTATCCAAATCTATACAATTATCAAACTCTGATAGATTTAAATGTAAAAACTTAAATAGTATTACAAAGAAATTCATTAAGATGAATCCTAATATCTAATTCATTAAAGCTGATATAGCCAATGTTGCTATTTATTCACAAGATTAAGTCAAGAAAGTTGAAAAACAATTTAAAGATAATAATAAATATACAATAATTAAGAAAACTAATACTAAAATGGAAATTAGCAACCTACAAAACTTTATTAAAAGATGGAAAATGCATTGGCATATTAATTACAGAGATATCTACCTGACAACTGGTAACATCACAAGTGTGTATGTGCTCGTTAATTTATATAAATTGGACCTTCTTATGGGGCCTGTAGTTTCAAGTGTAGGTACTCCAAACTACTGTATTTGTATAGCTTTGAATAAACTCTGGAAACCAAAATTAAATTCTGACCATGGATATACAGACAGCAATAGCTTTACATTAGCCAATATTAACAATTTTAATGTACCTGCAACCCATACTATCATATCTTTAGATGTTGCAGCAATATTTCCATCTATCTCTCACAAACTGTGTTTACGGTCTTTACAAACTGCTCTTTGTAATGAACGGTGTGAATGCAAATACCTTACAAAGATATAATATTAATTAACAAATACTTATTAAATAATATCACTTTCACTTTTAATGACAAAGCTTACTTACAAATCAATTGTACTTTAATTGGAGGTAGCTTCAGCAGTTTGAATTCCAAAATACTAATGAGAAAATTAGAACAATCAGTTCTAACTACACTTGATGTATTATTATGTATGCCAAAATATAAACCAAAATGTAACATTTTTAATACTTAACAAAAATGGTGAAGACAATGTTTTTGAAACTTTCAATAATTATAATGAGAAGATTAAGTTAATGGTAGAAAATGAAAAAGACAGTTTCATTCATTTTTTAAATTTGACCATTCATAAAGGCAATTATCGATTGTATACAAATTGGTACCAAAAATCATTGAATTCAGGGATGATCTTAATGATCATTTGAAACGCCTCTTTAAACAAAAATGATGAAGGCTGTGAAAGGTATCATTTATAACTCGGTAGATAGATGGTTAAATTTGCTGACCTCGAATGTCACCTACAAAATCTAAAAATTGTAAAAGAGATATAGCAAAATAATAACTACCCTCAAAATATGATTAAGAAATACATTAATAAAAGATTATATTTCTGTAATAAACCTGCAAGCCAGACTAAAACCAGGCCAGACTTTATTTGACCATACATCCCACAATTAACAAATAGATTAACCTGGTGTAAAAATGTATCAAAATGCATGAGTACACTCAATAGAACATACAAGAATATCAACAAAAAAAAAAATAGTTCAGAATGTCAAAGATAAAATTAACAAATTACAAAGAGAAAACATTGTCTACAAAATTTCATGTAAAAATTGTGATCTTAAATATATTGAAAACACTAAAAGGAAACTTGCAACTAGAATGAGAGAACATACAAATATATATATATTTCCCCCAATTTAAGGACAAGTTTTGTTAAAAATACTAAATTTCTCATCCATGTGTGTCATTCTTGCATCAACCAGTAACATTCCATATTATAAATTTTATCCAATGATTTGTGACACATCACTCAGTTCTGCCAATTTTTGTGTATAGTTTAATTATTCATCACTTTTTATATGTTCTTTTTATTTAATTTTTGAAAAATTTAGAAACTAAATAATTTTTTTAAGAACAGTCAGGGGCCTTTGAACATTGGAGGCCCCGGGCCCAGGCCCTTCTGGCCCATGAGTTAATGAGCAACTAAATATCAAATACTTGTAATAACTTAATACTGAGAATTAACACCCAAATGAAAATTACTTTGTCAACTGTACAAATCTCCGCTTGGGATTAATGTAGTATATTAGTAATCATTACCTGCCCCCCATGCCCTCTCCCTCTAGACCTTACCCCCTCCCTCTCCTGGTCTTGCCTCATCAGTGACATGGTACTATTCCCACTTGGTAGTCCAGTTAGCAATGCATTCCTCAGTCACATCGGTAACGAGTCATCTGAGACTGGTCTAATCCGAGATTTATTTTGTGCAATGTTGGAAATGTGTTTTAACCATTTTTTATTTTAATAAGAATTTTTCCTTTTTGACATGGCCAATAGATTGTGTGAACTATTTTGGGGTACATTACATTGTTTCCTTCTCTAGGAGACGCCGCCTTAAAGTAGCACTGATTGTGTGGGCCAGGAGGTTTGTGTGCTCTTATGAAGCTGAGGGCATATAGGGGTAACATTGATGATGGGTTTAAGAATCAATCAACAATGCTAAGAGGCACCCTTGCTAAACAGGTCTCAGCGGAGGAGCCAGAACGACCCGCCAGTACTTCTTCATCACCTCTATCCAAAGTCTGCCTGGTTCTCATGTCCCTCCCCCTCCCCCACCAATGGCAACTAGCCATAAAGGTGGTTCATTTACTAGTGTGACATGGCTATTCTTCCTTTGTGCCATACTTCTTTCTTCTTTCCTATTAGACTGATCTTGGTCTCATGTTTTTCAACCCTGATGATATTAGGTTGCATGGGCTAGGGAGTCATTATTTTCTCCTCTCTTCTTTCCTTATTCTATTCTATACTTTTTTCCTCCTCTTTCTTTCTATTTCTATATGCCCTTCTTCTTTTCCGATTTCAACATGCTGCCTTGCAGGAGGGAGCAGAGCCTCCAAAGGCTAAGGGAAGGAAAACCCTGAAACAAAACCATGGGTAGAGAGGACTCAGAAAGGTGTAGAGCCAACCTCTCTAGGGGAGAAATCCCCAAACAAATCCTGGCCCGCCAGATTGGAGGTTTGACTATAGGCCAACACCCCATTCCTGTAAAAATCAAAAACATTTTAAAAGCTCTAAGCAGCGTTTAAACAGACCCAATCAAAGATGACTTAAGCAGCGAAATCGGACAATGCAAATGGCAACATGGATCATACAGGATATTAGCAAAAAGTATGAAGGAGTATTCAGTCAATTGGAAAAGTTAAATATAGACATTTGTTCATTAATGGAAACTAAGAAGAAAAAGGAATTGACAACTAAAGCAAATATATCCATATCTAATAGGGAGTATCTAATATGGAGCATCAGTAGCAATCCACAAAAAATATAGGAAAAATATAAGAACCTGGAATGAGATCAATGAGAGACTGCTATCAGTGGAGTTAGATATATTTGGTCACACTATGGCCATTGTAACTGCATATGCTCCAACTGAAGATGCAACGGAATCTTTAAAAGATTCTTTTGAGAATGAATTAGTGGCAATATTAGAAGACATTCCTTCAAGTTAGGAAATTCTAATAATGGGTGACTTAAATGCCTGAACGGGAAGTAAACAGAATAATATAGTGGTTAACTATGGAGAAAAGTATGTAATAAAAAATGAAGAGAGATTAATACATTTATGTAGTCAGATGTATCATAAAATCATGAATGGGTTCTACAGACACAAAGATATCCTTAATTATATGTGGGCACAACCTACCAGAAATATTAAGTCAATAATTGATTATGTGATATTAAGACAGAGAACTCATCTGAAATGCCAAGACATAAGTGTATTAAGAGGAGCAGAATGTGCTAGTGACTGCTATTTAGTTAGAGCTCTTATATATATTTTTCAAAAACCTATCTTCCAAAGGATCAAACTACCAGAAACTCATGCTCCATGAAAGAAAAAACATATTGGTTGAATGAAGATTTGAAGCAAATGATTGAAGGGAAGAAAGTGAGATATAAAAAATGGCTAAGCTCAGGAGACCCCAAAGAGAGAACAGCATATAGAAATATCAATAGAAGGGTTAAAAGAGTGGTAACAAGAGCTAAGACACAGGCTTGGGAAACAAAATGCTTTGAAATAAATAGGTTAATGGGACGCAATAAGTCTAGAGAGGCATGGGAATTAATAAAAGAATTAAAAACAGGGTGTGTCAAGTAAATAGCTGAATGTCACCAAATCAATATTAAAGCCACGTGGGCAGCATACTCTTCAAGAACTACTGAGAGATAGAACAGAATACAATTTATCATTATAATGGCAAATTTAATGTACAAAAAACAGAGATTGACTAAATAACTCTAAAGAATTAAAAGAATAATCTGAAGAGGGAATGAAAAATAATAAATCCAGGACAGAGGGATATCGAATTAACTGTTAAAACAATTTTCCCAGATCATTGAAAGAATGATTGTAAAACTATTTTATAATGTTAATCATTGATCAAGAGTATCCTCAATGAAAAGAGAAATTATACTATTTATAAAAAGCAATAGAAATACATGAAACCTATAGAACTTAGTGTTGCCAAGTTTCAATTAGTAGACTGCACGGCGTGAATAATTAAAGGAAGAATTAAGTGAGAGATAGAAAAATGTGAAGAAACAAAGCAGTTTTTTATGTGTCAGTGTTAATACCAACTTTTCTGCATTTTCCAACAATTATAAAAAAGGAATGCCTATGGAAGAGATTTCGTTCTCTTGTTTGTTGATTTCCAAAAAGCATATGACAGCATTCCCATTAGCAGACCTTTTAACATTTTAGAACAAAAATGTAATTTTAAATTAGTTAACACTATTAAAAAAATGTATAAAGACAATAAAGGTGTTGTGAAAGTAAATGGACAAGAAACGGATGATATAATAATTTCTAAATGATTAAGACAGGGGTGCTGTATGTCCCCAACTCTTTTTAACATGTTCATAGCCAAAGCTCTGAGAGAATGGAGGAGGAAATGCAGTGTGAAGGGAATGCAAACTGAAGAATCAACACTGGATGTTCTACTTTTCGCAGATGATCTGATCATGACTGAGAATGAGCAGGATATTATCTAGATGTTGAGAAAAGTTAAACAGAAATTTGAAACTTGGGGATTGCAAATAAATGTGTCCAAAACAAAGTATATGGTAACAGGAGGAATGTGGAAATGATCTGTACATTGGAAGTGATAAAATACAATTATGTGATAATTTTAAATATTTGGGCTTCACAGTTTGAAAAGAGGGCACAAGTAATAAAGTGTAACTCTTTGTGTTTAGATCTATTGTGATTATTAATTCTTGTATATAATTTTATACAAATTTATAATTTTATATAAAGATTTACATATCTCCTCAAAATTTGGAGATAATGTCATCTGGTGTATTTATGTCAAAAGTGATAGAATAAGTCATATTTCACTAAAAAAAACATAGATATGATAATAAAAATACTTGAAATACAATAAATAAATTGCTATGTGTACCTGAAAGAAAATCATTAGATGAAATTGTCATGAAAAACTTAGAGAACAATAATACAATAGAAGAAGTAGTAGATAATTTTGCAAATATATTTTAGCAGCAAACCAGCAAATTTGTGCATAAATGTATTTTAACAGTTTTACAGGATAATGCATAATTAAGTGTGTTATCTTGTGTGATCATTCGTCTTAGCAGAATTACAATTGCATGAAACAAACTCATCAATCAATGGGATGAACAGTAACAAAACTCCAGGAATAGATAGAATTATAAAGAAGGGTATATAGAAGTATAAAGAAGGGTATATAGAAGAATGTCTGCTCAATAGCACCCATAATTAAAAGACTTATTATTCACAGCATTAATGAGGGAATTTTTTCAGAAAACTTAAAAGAATCAATTATAAGACCAATCCATAAAAGGGACAGTTTCAAATGTTGTACACTATAGGCCAATTTCCATTCTAAAATTGATAAGAAATTATTTGGAAAGAACATAACTAAAAAGTTATTCAATTATTTAGAAAAATATCAAATAAAAAGATAGATATCAATTTTCTTACCAAAAAACAAAGGTACCATAGAATAGTTAGAAAATTTAGATGAGCAATTAAACAAAAACATTCACAAGGGTTACCATGTTAAAGCGTTAAGTATTGACTCGTTAAATGTATATGATATAATAAACCATAGGAAATTGTTAGAAACGTTAAAGGGAATAAGATTTAGAGGAAAAGTGTAGCAGTTATTTGAAAGTTAACTTGATAGGAGATCCTATAGAGTAAACATTGAAAACATACAGTTAATATACAGAAAACATACAAAAGGAAAAATGTTCACATGAAAATTCCACAGGGTGGCGTCTTAGGAGTAATATTGTACTTAATATTTGTAAATAATTTAAGGAATTACTTAAAAACTGGTGCTTATTACGTATGCTGATAACAAAATGATAATACCTGCCAACAAAGATGAAATAAAAGCAGCAAAAGATATACAATAAGAATTTGAGATCTTTCAAAACTGGTGTCATGATATGAATTTAATAATTAATGAAAAAAATACAAAACTTTTGCATATGACAACCATGCACTATAATGACACAAGTACAAATATACTATCACAACTACAACTGTATACAAAATAATTTTAAAAACAGTCAATGCACAACTAAAATTAATTCTTTAAATATACTGAAGTATTTAAAAGTGATTTTCATTCCAAATCTGAGCTGGAGAGAGCATGTTTTGGAAGTAATTAAAAAATTAGAATATGTATATATAAACCTATGAGAATAAAAGATATTTTGTGTCTTACCGAATTTTTTCAAATTAACATACTTTTGATAAATTGAGTCTCTCATAAAATATGAAATTTGGGAAAAAGTACATCTTTTCATGGAATTACAACAGTTAAAAGATTACATGAATTTCAGATTTTTCATCGAAGTTTCTTTAACCAAATGTATAGAAACACCAGTGGGCATAACTATGTAACTTGAAAGAAAACATCAAGCACTAATCAAAAATAGTAAGAGTAAGACAAAACAATTTATTGCTAACAAGAACTAGTAAATATAAATAGGCTAATTAATGTAGTAATATCAAGAGCAAATGAATTACAATACTGTTTAATTATTAATTTTTGTCAATTGTTACTTTGAAAGATTTATTGTTGTTGCTTATGAAGATTACTGCTTAGCAATGTAAGATTTTGAAGTCACTTGCTAAGCACAGTGTTATATTATTATCATTATATTTTTCTTTTGTTGAAAGATTTTAATTTGTTAATTTTACTATAAGGGCTATTTATTCACAACCTACACTAAATTACATTAGAATAATTTAATTTTAATTTTTGGTATAAAATTTCTCTTATAAAAACCTACTCTTATATTAACGATGGCAGTTCAATTTTATTGACAGATTTATAAAGACAGACATTGTACTTGTGTCATTATTCAACAAATCCTGTCTCACTCAAAATGTGCATTTAAGTCAGTTTACCACTGAGCTCACAGATCAATTTAATGTGAAAGTGCAAAACTGACTGATGAATCATCTTCCTTTTTAATTATATCAATGAAAAGTGACATTAGTGCACTCTAGTATTTGTTTAAGAATTCACACTTAAAACATTCTATAGGAAGTGATGGGAGTTCAATTTATAATAAGTCTTGCAATGACCCAGAGGTAGTCAATAACTAATGATAGAATATTTCAGATGATGGTTAATGTTCGAATGGCCTTGTTATCAGCTGACTTACATCAGTAACCTGGTGTTTATTGAAAATTGAGGAATCAATACATTATGGATCTTTGATGGTTGTTGGATATCACATGGCATCAAATATGATAATTTTATCTTTCATACTCACCATATTGAATTTTACTACTTAATAATTGATAATAAAATGTTTAAAAAAAAGTAAGAGTAGAGAAATACTACAGTACATATTTTAAATTTGGTGTAGAAATCTCTGCAATAACTGTTTTTGAATATTGTTTTCAGACACTTCTTTTATAAAACACATTATTTAGTAATCATTGTTTTTTTGTGTTGTTCCTCCTGATATTTTAAAAGATGAGAGTGGATTATACAATACTAAATTGATAAAAGTGCATCTGTTTTGAGGATCTGGCAACGAATCTTAAGAGGAATGTATTTGAGTGGCATATATAGTGTCCACTGTCCATATGTGTATTATGATGTATGTTTTGACCTGTATACATGATTTTAAAAATCTTACTAATTTGATTCACAACAAATTCATTATCGACTTATATATAAGTAGTTACAAAAGTTGAAAAATTAAGAAAATAATATTACACCATTTATCCAAATATGACTATCCTTAGCCACTTAAGTTAATGATATCATATGTCTACTTTGTCTAGTAATATATTATGCAGAAACACAGAAATAAATAACTGTTCCTTATTTCACATTAGGGGTCAACCATAAATAACAAAAAATTACGTAAATTTGGAGTATTTTGAATACTCCACACACCCCTTGTAATGCACCTGTAATTCACACTGAATCTGCATAAAATATTTATGTAATGCTTGTGACAGCCTCCCTCCCATTTAAAGTAAGTAAAAGTAAATTATATAATTGTAAAAACAATTTGTATTAATTTTATTTGTGATATATACTAAAATGTGTGGTAATTAATGTCAAATTAAGTTGATGATACTGACTGCACCTTACAATAAGATTGGAGACAATTTTTGAGTAAAGGAAGGATGTATAGGAAAGAAAATTTCTGATAGCAAGTGGATGATGCACGGGAGAGAGTATATTGGATCAATTTAATTGGATTCTTAAATGTACTATTGATCTGGTTTGATTATATTCTTTGTAATCAAACAGATTCAATTAATGTACCATTGATGAAAAAATATTTCCATTTCCTGCAACACTTTATACATTACAATTTTCCAATTTAATTATATATCCTTATATTTAATTTTTAACATTTTATTGTTTTATATAATACTGAATAAAAGGATTGAATTCTGCACAAGGTGAAAAAAAAATACAAATACACAAATTAAGTGAAACACAAAACTAATATCCCCTTTGTAATGCACCATAACACTACCAGAAGTCTCAAATGCTATCCTCCCCTCTCATTAGCGTTTCATAATTTGTGGTAACTCATAGAGTTCTGAAAAGTTGAACCAAAAAGTAATATACCAGGCTGTAGTCTCTCCATTACGTTTAGTTGCTGGCAAAGATATTTTATATCATTTATTAATATTTTATATCATTTATAATAGCAAGATCAGGAAATAAAAATGAGCCAGATTTTCTCTAATGATTTCTCCCGCAACCCTCATAGGCCAATTCGGACCACATGTACATCCTGCTTCAGCAGGTGCAAGTACCTTAATCTGGGGGGATCAACAATTTAGTTGAATCCCGATTTTTATCCCCCAAGTTTGTTAACTCTGGGGGTATGGATGAAAAGGTGATAATGATAGTGAACGATGAAAGGTCAACACACACATATAGACATACACAAGTACACCCATGCCCAAAGCAGGACTCGAACCTGCGGTTTTCTGGTCTGAGACTGCTTCAGTACTACTGCCCTAACTGACCTCGGCCATCTGACCGGACTCTAATGAGTATATTTGTACACAACAAAAAATTGACACAGAAATAAAAAGCACCCAGTTTACACAATTCAATTGCTTTTTTTTTAAAAAAAAGTTCTTAATATTCAATTTTTCTTTGTGAACAAATATATTCATTTATTTTATAAATAATAAACAATTAACATTTTTCTGAAAAATGTATATATGCACCTAAAACGTAAATTTTTACATTTTTTCAAACCAACTTTTGAGTGATTATTGCGGCTGAGCCATTCAAAATCTCTAAGAAGTTAAATAGTCAAATTATGCTTAAAATTGACTCAAGAGATTATTTTCAAATTTTTTTTTTCCTCCCTGGGCACTCAGTATATATTTTTGAATATCAGTCTGTTAGCATTATTGACTTTTACTTTAGCCCTATTTGCAAAGGGCACTAGGAAAGTTTTGCAACCGTAAGTCACAAGAGGCTGCTAGTCGCAGGGTGCTGAGACATGTTCATATTTGCACAGTAGCCGCGTCTGCGTGTTCAATTCTTTGGTGACAGTGGCAGTTTGAAGTGCTTGCTATGGCTTCGTGTTCTCGAGGTGAGATTCGGGCAGTTTTGCGGTATAAATTCGCGCGTGGTTTAAACGTAGACCAATGCTTTGAAGAAATGACTTTTGCTCTCTGAGATGTTTGTCCACATCGTACTACAATATTCAGGTGGTACAGAGAATTCCAAAGGGGAAATTTCAGTTTGGAGGATGCTGAAAGAGCGGGCAGGCCACGAACATCAGTTACTGAGGAAATCATTGCTGCTTTGAGGAAAATGCTTGACGAAGACAGACGAGTGACCTACAAGCAGATAGAGGATACCTTAGACCTTAATACCCCAACAATTCGTTCGATTCTGCATGATAATTTGCAAGTGAAGAAACTTCGTTTTCTGTGGGTGCCGCACACACTGATTGAAGAGCAGATGACACGACGTGTGACTTGGTGCCGGGAGATGCTTAAAAGGTTTACTAAGGGTCAACCTCGGTATGTAAACAGCATCGTGATAGGTGACAAGACTTCGCTGTACTATTACGAGGTGCATACCAAGACTCAAAACAAAGTTTGGATTTTTGAAGATAAAGAGACACCCGTCGCTTTCCGAAAATCTCGATCTGCAAAGAAGAAAATGATAGCTGTATTTTTCAAATCGAGTGGAATTGTGGAGCGTGTTGTTTTGGAGACACAGAAGACAGTCACCGCTAAGTGGTACGCTGAACAGTGCCTGCCAAAAGTCATTCAATCGTTGAAGAACCTGCGGCCAAATTCAAGAATGGACACTTGGTCCCTCCATCATGACAACGCTCCAGCTCACCGCGCCAAAGCCTGCACGGAATATTTGAGCACTACAGGACTGAAACTTCTTGAGCACCCTCCTTACAGTCCAGTCCTCGCTCCTTATGACTTAGCACTGTTGCACTGCATGTGAAAATGAAGCTGAAAGGAACGCGATTTTCCAGTGATGAGGTCCTTCTAAGGGCTTAGGACAACGAGTGTGCCTTACTACCTAGTGAAACTTGGCAGAACTGGTTTAAGGATTGATTTCGGAGGATGGAAAGGTGCTTTGATTGTGGCGGAAATTACTTTGAAAAAATTAAATAAATAAAGCTGTATTGCAAAACTTTCCTAGTATCTTTTGCATTTTATTTCTCTCTTTATTTACTAGTTTCACTGGTGGATCTGTGTCAATACTGATTTTTGAATTCCTGTGCCTTTCAGTTTCCTAAGACTGGCTCTAGGGTAAGGTGCCACATGTGTGGGTAATTCTACGAAGAATGGTATTTTATGGAGGCACTTATCATCTTCTGAATTTGGGATGTATTTTTCTTGGTAATTCAAGGCTTGTCTTCCCTGTTTGTCTTTTCTCTGGACATGGAATTTTAGACTGTGAAAACATCTTAATTAAAGGAATAAATACTCATCTTCTGAAAGCCTTCTTTTATGTGAGTCTGAGCTCTAGTCTGTGATCTTCTCACATCCTCCTAATAACATCTTGAATGGTTATTGGAATTTCATTCCTCCACTTCATAAGCAAGTGTAAAGTACTATTAGAATGAACCATTGACTAACTGCACCCCTCGAACTAATGGTTCACATTATCCCTTTAGCTCTTTTTATTAATACAGACATTGAAATGTTACTAATGTTCCAAGTGAAAGTGTCATTCAAATACATAAAATCACAGTCGATAGTTTCACAAAATAAGTATTCATTTACTTATTTTTTGTTCTTTCTGTCTTTCATTGCAAAAATCAAAGCTTGAAAATAGCATAACTAACTGCTTCATCTGGAAACCTTCAGAAACATTTGTGGCTGGTACCTATTAAAAATTTCCCTCCCTTGTTCCATATCAGTCTACAATTATTAACAGGGCTTTGTGAGAAACGTTATCAAATGCTTTTTTAAAGGTCAGTTAATATACCTGCTAATTTTCTGTCTGTCTGTTAGAAAATTTCCAAGATTTTAGAAAATGAACTCAACAGCACAGTTTTGTGCAGGTCAAAAATTATTCTACAGCATGTTTTCACTTGTTAAGGATTGTTATTAATTTTTTTTAATTTAATTTTTTATTATAGAGACAAAGGATAACATCCATTGCATTACAATCATCACAGTAAATGATAGCATAACAACATTAGTAAAAAATGACATAGCAAACACAATCATCAATAATACATACCAGATCAAGTACAGTCTATTGTTTAATATAACTCATTTCAAAAAAAAACTTCTACCTTATAACTGCAATTATCAGTTAGTAATCTATGTAATAATTGTTTGAATTTAATGAAGGGCAGCAGTTTAATGTATTGAGGAAGGGCACTAAAAAATTTCAAAGACATGTAACAGAGGGTTTTCTGTGTTTTCCTGTAATTGCATTTAAAGAATCCAAGGCAATTTCTATATCTTGTTGCATGATCACGATTAGAGCCTAATGTGTCTTACAAATGTGAATTCTCTTTTATATACAAAGAAATTGAAAAATAAAAATGGCTGCAATCTTCATAATGCCTAACTTTGCAAAACTTAAACTACAGTGGCTATGCATGACCACAGTAATCTCACACTTCACTCTCTTACTTTCAAGGAAACTACTGAGTCTTTCTAAAATAACTCTATCATAGAATGCAAATGAAAGTGTTAAACGACAATACTTCTTTATGACTTGGGAACCTTTTTTCTTAATGAGTGATCTCATAAAGTTAATTTTTCAGGAACTCAGAAATTTGAATGCAGATGAAGTTGGATTGAAAGATTGAAAAACAAAATTCCTTTTGTGAAATGAAAAACAATAGTGTTTAACTATACATACAAAATGCCTCAAGCAGGGTGGTGTATCTCAAAAACGTTATCACTTTTTCTATCCAATTTTTCTTCCCTACTGGCCAGTCATGAACTGTCTATCTTAGGAGGTAGTATAAATAGATCGCTATGATAATGACCAATAAGCTGCATATCCACTGCATAAACACTTTTATCTCCAAGTATGGTTTTATTTCTAAGCACATTTATGTCCAAGTATGGTCTGATTTTTGGTAAAGCTCTGAAATTCTCGAAATTTGCAAAACTAGAAAGATTGGAACCTTTTCTCACTTGTTTTATTGCACATTTAATTAAAAAAATGAAATCTGATCTTCAATATTTTACATAGTGGATATATTTGTAGGAAAATTAGGATCCAAGTTTGAGAAAATGTTGTATGAAATTGAGAAATGAGAAGATATCATATTTAAAAAAAATATATTTGTGAAATTGTTGAAACAACAAAAGAATACAGCAAATTGGTGTTTATGGTAGATATGGCAGCTATTTTTGAGAAAATATCATTTGGACATTTCTAAAAATGTGCAATGTTGGATAAAAATTATAATAACATCATTTCAAGCACCTGTAATTTCAAAAGCCCTATATAAAAATCACAGCTGATGTAAATATTGAGGACGTGAGAAATATTAAAAAACATGTATGAAAAACAAAGGAATACAGAAAATTGGTATTTACGTCACATCAAATAGTGCATTTAGCAATATCCACGCAAAAACTATAAGTAAACTAGTGGTTCTTCAACAACACATTCTTTCTTACATCATTTGTGACTGTTCGCTTTATTTCCTGCACATCATAAAATGGACCAAGAATAATTTTACATTTAAATTGGACATCCTGAACTAAAGGCCATCCAATATATCACCATTCAGAATACAAAGTCTAGAATATAATAAAAATTGAATTAATATTGGGATTTTCAATATTAAATTATAATTCAAATTAAATTAATTATTTTTCATATCATTTTGATCCATTCTGGTTCTCCAAGGATTTTTCTCGTGGTCAGTTGTTGGTGCGACACCTGTGTATATTTCATTAACAGCAAGCAGAAATTTTACAAAAACAACTAGTTTTTTTGAACCTTAACCTTTCAATGAGCTGATCTTTTGGAACAGATTTTGTTGAACACAAAAATCTATATCTTTCATTTTGTAGTTTCCAAATGTAAAGTTTTTCCAGTTTTCAATAATATGGAGAGCTCAATGAAAATGAAACTTACACCATTTTTTTAAGTGTCCCTTCTTTTATTCATGGAAAAAATTTAGAATTTCGCCAAAGCTACTCATTTTTCAAAATCTCTGTACATAAACTGTGTTTTAAAAGAGCTGATTTTTTACAACAGACTGTATCTGGAGCAAAAATGTCTATCTTCAATTCAGTTTTAAGATGTTAACAACTTTTTGCAATTATTGAAAAAAGGCAGAGATAGCTAAATATGAGACTTGCATAATATTTTTTACCACCATTTATTACATGTGTCAAAAAAATTTAAAGAAAAATTTAGAGCTGTTTTTGATAGAATAGCTAGTGAGACTACAGAATGGCATAGATGTTTTCATAGAAGTTTTCTTTTTCCTTTGGCTTCAACTAGGTATTCAGGCTTGCCACATACTCTTGTCAGCTGCCGTTTATCTCCCCCCAAAGTACACTTTTTTGACATTTTCTTAATTTTTCAGTTTCCTAATTGTGGAGCAGAAATATTATTTTAAGATTATTGAAAAACACTTAAACTTTGTTCTAAATGACAATTTTCTTTGAAACTTTGGAGCTGTTTTGAAAAAGTGGCGTTTAAGTGCTACTGTAAATTTGAAATTTGAAGTTCTTTTTCACAGAAAATTTTGAGTTTTCGAAAAATTTCATTTGATGTCATTTTAAATACTTTAACTCACAAATACAACAGTGATTACAAATTGCTGGAAATGTTCATACCAATGGTGTCAGATTTTTCAAGAAATTTACATTTGTGTAATTTTTGAAAAAACAAAAATATATGCCAAAATAAACTTTATCTCATATTGAAGAGTGCAATTTAGCACTAGCTGTTCGAAATGTTTAAAGAAAACTTTTGGGGCTATTTTTGAGAAAATGGTGTTAAGCGTTTCTGAGAATGCGGAATTTTGAGTTCATATTGACAGAAAACTGTTTTCAAGAAACTTTATATGACATTATTTACAGCATAAGTACTCATAAATGATATATGTGAACAAATTGCCTCTAATGTAAACATAAACAACATTGCTCGCAATATTGCACAAAACTTATAAAATTTTTGAAAAAGTGTTCATGACCTTAATGAAAGAACTAATGATTGAGAACAAATTTCATGTGAAGGAAAAATATCTATCTTCAATTCTGTAGTTGTAGGAAATCTTCGGGAAAATTCCAACTTTTGACGTTAAAAATATCAGAGTTAATTCTGAAAATTGTCCTTTCATCTATTATTTGTCGAAGGCAAAATATTACATCACTACGAGATCTTCCTGCCCGAAAACAATTTTGTTCTTCAACATCATTGATCGTGTTTTCCAATCTGGTCTTTATAATTTTTCCATATATTCTAGAAACAGAATTTATCACACTAATTGGTTTATACTTTGTGTATTCTTTACAATCTCCTTTTTGATATATATTTGTAATATATGTCTTCCATTCTGCAGGGACATCACCACTTATCTTGTAGTTGAAAATAAAGGCTAATTGCTTCAATAATACATCTGGGCTACTTCTTATTGATTCTCTTGGTATACCATCTCGTCCAGCAGATCTTCCATTTTTCATCAATCTTACAGCTTCTTGAACTTTTTTTTTACTGATTGCATTTATATTTTCCATTATAAGCTACAGCAGTTTGAGTTATAGTCAAGAATTCCGTCCGATCTTCTCTCAACATCTTTTCATAATATTCTTTCCATTTTTAGGTCTGTATAACTTGAAAATTACATTGTTCTTTCCAGTTGTTCTTCATTGAACTTTTATATTCTTTCACATTGGTTTTGCCATACATCATTTTTTGTTGGAGGATAGGAGTTTCTTCAATTTGAAAAGATGTCTATGCATGTTTTAGGCGCTAGTAATGCTCACAGACGAACAGACAAACAGGCAGAATGTCAGACAGACGGATGGACAGAAGACAGAATGGCAGACAGACGAGCGGGCAGACGGATGGACAGACAGACATAGTTCCACTGAAAACTCGAAATCGACTTTCCGCAGCATTACATACCTTTCCCAATACTACATATAATACTCCGTATATACGTACGTATTCGGGAAAGTAAAAATTGGATAAATCCAATTGCTTAATTAAGAAGAAAACCTCTAACACGTAGTGTAGCCAGAAACCCTGTTTTGTGGATTCATGATGCCGAAAAACCAATTGACGGCAAAACGTCCGTCCGTCTGTGAGTCTCATTAGCTCTCAATCATTAGCGCCTAAACCATACGTACGATTGTTTCCAAAGTGAATATTACTCAGTTGATGTAGTTCTCGAGGCCCCGCGATTTGGAAAAACTTTCTTTAAAATTTGTGGGTACTTTAGATGACACACCACGGACATTTTCAAAATTTTCTCAAAACGGCTCCAATTTTTTTTCAAACTTTTGAAAGAATTGTATTTGAAAGGATTGTAAGAATAGAATACACTTATAAAGATGGTATATGTGTGATTTTCACGATTCACTCTAAATTTTTGAAAATTTCAAAACTTAGTATTTTTTCGAGGTCATCCTACAGCAGCAAAATTAAAGATAGAGATTTTTCCTTGAAATAAAATTTGTTTACTTAATGAGTTTTTTCATTAATGACATGTGCTTTTTTTGAAAGTTTTAGTTGTTTTCGCGCGAAGAATATGTATATTTTAAAAAATTATAAAAAAACGTTTTCTCAAAAATGCTATATATTTTTTCTTTAAACTTTTGGAACAGATTGTGTTAAATGCACTCAACATGAATAAAACGTCATATTGCTCTATTCTTTGTTTTTTTCAAAAATTACGAAAATGTAATACTTTAACTTGTCTCTCACGTCGTTAATATTTATATTAGCGGCAATTTGTCCACATTATAATATTTAGGAGTACATGTGATCTAAATGATGTCAGATAACGTTACTCGAAAACTCAACATATTACTGTGAAAACTAGCTCAATATTCCGCATTTTCAATAACGTTTAAACCCCATTTTCTAAAAAATTGCTCCAACTTTTTTCTTCAAACTTTTCGAACGCATAGTGCTAATTGCATAGTGCTAATAAAGTAAAGTTCATTTCAGGATATTATTTCCTTTTTTCAAAAATAGCTTAAATGTAATTTTTTTTGATATCTCTCACGCCGGTAATATGCCTATTTCCACCATTTTCTGAACACTGTATTTGGGAGTCTACGTGCTTCAAAGGACTTCAAATGAAGTTTTTCGAAAACTCAAAAAGTTTTCGCGAAAAAGAGCTTCAAATTTCGAATTTACAGTAGCACTTTAACGCTATTTTCGTAAAAACGGTCACACATGTTTCAAAGAAAATTGCCTTTTAAGATGAAGTTTTACGGTTTTTTAATATTCTTAAAATAGTATTTCCCTTTTAATATCAGGAAACCGCAAAATTAATGAAATTAAAAAGATGTACTTTATGTGGTGATGGATGGCAGCTGGTAAGAGTATGTGGCAAGTCGGAACAGCTAGCCGAGACCATAGGAAATATAAAACTAATTCTGGAAAGTCTGTACCATTCTCTAGCACCACTAGTTACTTTCTCGTATAAGTACGTATATACATAGTAATATACGTAGTATAGAGAAAGTTATGTAATGCTGCAAAATCGATTTCGAAATTTCAAAGGTTTGGGGTCGTTTTCACGTTTTGGGGTCCCCTGTTACCGAAACCCCTGTTTTTTTGAAAACGTCCGTCTGTCTGTCCGTCAGTAAACACCACAAGCGTCTAAATCATGCGTATAATTTTTTTTCAAATTGAAGAAACCCCTGTCAATCTGGCTCAAGTCAAAGCTTTGAGATTTGAAAAACATTGTTTAAAATTTGGGGATACTTTACATGAAGCCCCTGGGACATTTCCAAAATTTTTTAAAAACCGCCCTCAATTTTGTCTATTAAGGAAGCCTAGGTCCAATTTTCAGGGTTAACTTTTAATTTTTTTAATTCCAAAAGTTTGAATTTTTCGCCGTTTTCCTACAACTAAAGAATGGAAAATTGTTATTTTTCCTTCACTTCGTATTTGTTCTCCATTTTTAGTTCTTTCATTAAGGTCATGTACAGATTTAAAAAAAATGTTGTTTTCGGGCAATGTTGCGTACATTATGTGGAATTTAAAAATATAACAAATACAAACATTTTTCGAAAACGTCTCCAAATCTTTGCTCTAAACTTTTGGTACGGAGAGTGCTAAATGCACTCTATTCGGTGACATTTACGCCACTTTGCTCAATTTTTTTTAAAAAATTACAAAAATGTATTTTTTTGTCTAGCCAATCACAGTCATTATTTACATTAGCGAGTGATTGCATCATTGCAATTCAAAGTCATTAAACCACCTAAAACTATTCCTATATGTACAACAGATGAATAAGCAATTTATCATTTCAAATCCACCTGACGTAAACATACCATTAAAAATCCCCCAACTAATCTAATACCAATTCAAATAAAATTATATTTTAAACAACAAAATACTATAATTCCAAAAACACGCATCCATAACCACCCAACTTTAATAACACACCTGCCACAGTGCATGTGGTTTAAATGATGACTAATAAAATTTCTTGAAAATTCAATAGTTTTTTGCGAAAACAAGCTCAATATTCTGCATTTACAGAATCGCACGAACGCCATTTTCTCAAAAGGCCCCAAATTTTGTCTTTAATCTTTTCGTAATGATAGTACTTATTGCACTCTTTAATATGACGTTACGCTCATTTTTAGATATTTTTGCTTTTTTGAAAATTACACAAATGTTCTTTTAAAGATGTCCCACGTCGTTTATGTGCACATTTTCAGCAATTCGTAAACACTATTGCATTTGTGGGTTTAAGTAATTTAAATCACTTCAAATGAAGTTTTTTCGAAAACTCAAAATATTTCAGTGAAAAAGAAGCTTCTACTTATCTTCAAGTTTACAGTAACGCTTAAACGCCATTTTCTTAACAACTTTAAAATGTTCAATGCAAATTGCCATGTAGAACAAGATTTTACTCTTCTTTGAAATTCTTAAAGTAATATTTCTATTCCATTAGGAAACCGAGAAATATATATATATATATATTAGGAAAGGAAATTAGAAAACTTTACTACGAGGAGGTCCGTGCCATTCTGTAGCAACACTAGTTTTTTTCTGGTATACGTACGTATGTTCGGTGTATAGGAAAAGTTATGTAATACTAAGCGAAAAAATTACGGATTTTCGGCAGAAAAAATCATTTTTGGTCCTTGATAGCGAAAAAAATGGGACAAATTTCGTTGCTAAATTAAGAAAAAAAAATCATGTAACACATGGTGTAGCCAGAATCCCTGTTTTTGTGTATTCTTGATACCGAAAAAAAATTTAACGTAAAAATCCTTCCGTCCGTCTGTGAACACAACTAGCGCGTAAACCAGGGATGTTCAACTTGCAAGCCCTCAAGGGCCACAACTAAAGCCTTCAAAAGGGATGCAGGCCATATTTTCATTACTTGGGGTATCCACACGTGTCCCCGTGTTGCTGTTCTCGGCAGTTTGGAGGATGCTCAGAAACGGGGGGGGGGGCGGGAGGAGATGAAACCATGCGTGATATCTAGCCGTTACGTACATCACACATTGAAACACATTGGGATGGTTTTGAATTTACTAGTAAATGTCCTTAAATCTAAACACAAGGGAATTACATACTTTTACATTAAGGGGCTGTTGACCACGCTAGGATGCGTGTGCTAGGGGCACAATGTTCTCGCCCGACATAGATACGAAGGACTTTTACGTTTCACTAAAAACAATTCTAATCAAGAACTTCACTCATATATCAAATTCCCAAAAACAAACCCAACTCATCACTTCAAACCCATCCACGCTAATAACCGAACCGTCCTTCAACTCATACTACTAATTTGTAACTACCCACTTTAAATACAATTATTAACTCAATTTCATCGAGCATTGAAAATTTCATAAATTCTCAAATCCCCACCATAATAAATGCAATCGATGCATGCCAGTCTCATAAACCGAAACTAATAATAATAATAATAATAATAATAATAATAATAATAATAATAACGGCAGTACAGGCCCATAAGACATTAGTTCTAGTTAATCGGAACGCCAATGTCATATAACAAAAATACTGAACTAACTCAATTCCTCCACGGATAAAATGTAGATATTGCGGAAATTACTGAAATACATCTAAATAAGAAAACCAGAATATACTTCCCCAATTATTCAATTTACAGAGTAGACGGATCTGAAATCAAAGGCGGTAGAGCATTCATAGCTATCAAAACAAATTTAATACACCACCAAATTGAACTAATTAGCACAACCTGATCTGAAGCCATCCACACCGTAATAAATAACAACATATGAAACATTATAGCCGTATATAATCCTCCAACTTCGAAAATAAAGGATATCAGTTTCAGAAACTTTGTTCTACCTTCAAACAACACATTACTAATTGGCGACTTTAACGCTAAGAATACTAATTGAGGTTGTCGTCACAACAATCAAAATGGACTCGTATTATCACAAATCACTAACCAACTAAAACTGTCGGAGCAGGGGATCATCGGCTTCCTTCCTGTCCCAATGGTAGGCCTTCGATACAGGGGAGAAGAATAAACCAGCATAGGGATTTGGCTACCTCGAGCATTCAAGGGGCTAATGACCCTGCGAGGCGATGAGAAAACAGCAGCACTAGTAAAAGGTCCAAATAAATCATCGCACCACCGACCATCAGATGGGGACGAAGATGACTCTGCTGTGACGGTAGCTGCAGTTTCAATGGTTGCTAAATATCTTCGATATGTAGACTCTTTTCTTTTTGCACACATTTGTCGGGCGGTCTTACCCAGTGGAGCGGCCAAATTCTCGTTCGACTTCTCTGGTTTCTCTTTCTCCAATGCCGTCATTTTCATAATTTCCCCCGAAGAGATGACTTTCCCTGCTGTAGGCATAGCAGTCCTACCACTACATTGCGCCTTGGCAGCTCGAGCCCTATTAGCTGCTGGATGAACAGGCGCAAATGTTGTGAGAGCCCTGATTTGGTTGCGAAGTTGGCGGAACATAACTCGCATATAAAGTCTCCTTTAGATTCTTTCGGACCCGGGCACTTCAATGACTCGAAGCTGATAGCTTACCTTTGTAATTTTTGCTGCATTTACAGCATGAAAATATTAGGGGGATATTACTAAGGATAGTATCGTAATGCCGAACAATGTTATTCAAATCAGTAGCCATGTCGTCACCCCCTCCTTTCTGGGCACAATGTGCGCAGCGACTCGCCTCGAAGGTCATCCTACTCACGAACCGTTCCACTCTAGGGTCGTCGTAAACGGAGGCCTGTTGCTCACGGGGCGCGCCACCATGCGCACCCGCGTCCGAGGCTTCGTTACTCCTAATAGTCGCTCCGAGGAGCCCGACGGGGCCGTGACCGCAGATCCACGACCCCCTTCCCCCGTGACGAGGGTTCCCGAGATGGTTTTTCAGTCAGGGATTTCCTTCTCTTAGCTAGATGTTCCCGTTTTAAGGCGCCGGAGACTCACCTATCGTACAACCCTCTTGTTAGAGGAAGTAATTTACTACATGTAGGATCAAGAGTTATCAATTTTTTTGTTAACAGGGCCCGACAATAGGACTTTTTTGGTCGAAAAATTGCCGTTTTGTGGTGCAATATTACAATACTTTCTATATACTTCGTAAGCAACACGCGAGAAAAAAAGAAAAATAAAACCATTGAGCAATATTAGTTGAACTTAATTACTTGATCATGAAATTTTGTTCACAGAAAATATAGCGCTACTAGAATCTCTGCTAACACAGATTGAATTTTAGAAAAATTTTAAGCAAATCCAGTATTGACGTTAATCTTCCGGCTTCCGTGAACCCAACATGTTTTGGCAATTCTTTATTTTTTCCATTGTCATTTTGTTTCCAAAAATGTGCCATAAATTATTACTATTTAATATAGTGGCATATCTGCGTAAAAATCCATTATAATTGTGTTATTAAAAGTATATACTACGCTTCGTTACATTTTATTTTCGTTCACTACTTTAAGGTTATACACTTGCGGAAAAAAGGATTGCAACATCTCGATTGCACTGTAAAACATATTCCTCCGTACAGATACAGCAGATACAGACGAATACTACACATAATTACATGGGCCGAGCCATGTGAGACTTTCACGTCCAGCAACAGAGAGAACCATTGACCGCAAGCGTCACATCAGTACTGGTAGTACCTACCGCGGCCAGTACGTTAAGCCCTGATGCGGGTTGGCATCCCATCGTACAGGTGGCGAATAGTGTTCTGCGATACAGTTCCATGTCTCCTGCATCGCTTCGCGCAGGGCAGGTAGTGTTGTTGGCGGAGTCGCACACGCTCGATCGAGGTACACACGCTCGATATCCGGTGACCGTGCGAGTCAGGGTTGTTTGGTCCCACATAGAAATATTGCATAGGAACCACGCAAGGCAAGCGATCATTGTTGCGTAGGCTGTATTCCACTAATCATTCTGTATATGCGTTATAAGCCTTTGCAGGGAGAAACTGCCACGCGCACAATATTGCGCAACACGACAGCCGCCAGCCGACGCACCGAGACATTCTAAGAAATGATACCCACACGAGCGAGAGTATGTACACCCCTTGCCACCGCCTCCCAACGGGCGAACAATTTAAACTGTCGTATTCTGATTCCGGATTGGCTAATCACCATCCCTTCCATGCCCCGAGATTTTGTCGCAAGCTGCAAGAAACGGTCGCGTCAGTCTCTGAGTAAACACCATTCAAGCCACACGTCACTCGAACTCCGTGATGAAGATTCACGTTAAACGAAGCGTGCAGCTTCATTTTGTATCTTTTGATGTTAATTGTGCTAATCGCTTGAGAACTATCGGGCGTCAGTGGCTCGAACGCATACGCGGGTTGGCCTGGTGACTGCGAAGCGAACTAATGATCTTATTTAATTAGTACTCCAACGTTATGCTCTTGTGTAACTAAACGTGTCTCGCTCGTGTGGGTATTCACGAAAAGACTTACATCTGTTGTGTGCAAGGTGCAACAAGATCACAACGATCGAACTGTTAAACTGTATTCCTGTGACTTGCCTTCTGGAATAAACAAAAGGGAAACTGTGTGCTAACTGCTTGTTTTTATGATATGAGAGGTCCAACCCCTACCAGCCAGTCTCCTTGAGCTATCAAAGGGTTCGAATCTGCTGCACTGTTAAACACAATTCAATCATCAATCCTTCATACAGTCCACTAATACTTTGACAAGTGCGGCAATTCCGAACAAGTTGACGAACATCGCGGAGGGCGTGTTACGTAGCGCGGGCAGTGTGAGGCGGGCATTTCCCTGCTAGAACAGCGTACCACCCTCCCGTTGCAAGAAAGGTGCCAGCACAGGTCGCACAACCTGCTGGATGAATCCAGCACTGATCAATGATCCGCCCACGAACATCAAAGACGAACGCGCGTTGTAGCTGATGGCACCCACCACCATCACCCACAAAGTGGGCCCTAAGTGATGTGGACGCGCTCCACACGCACGCACTCGCCTGTGCGGTGCCTCACACGCACGCGACCAGCACCGGCGTTCACGCAGAAGTCGCTCTCATCATTGAACGCCACTGAACGACATTCCGTCTCCCAGTTAACATGCACTTTGCATCACGCCAGACGTGCCCGATGATGGTTTGGCGTAGGTGGCGGTTGGGCTAGCGGTAGGCGCGATTGTACGAACATACTCATACTTTATATGTTCAAGTGTTCACAAGTAAGAAGTTTTAAGTATTCAAAAGCAAATTGTAAATGTAATAATTAGTTTATAGGTAGCAATCCTCCAGCAAGTAACCGGTACCAAACGGCGCGTGGTGACACGCGCCGTTGGGCGCGTGGTTGGGGGGCGCATGTGCTTAATCTCGGCGCGGATGGACGTACGGTCTGCCAACGCAGCCCTCACGATGCGTCGGTCCTGACGTTCGTCAGTACTTCGCCGTCGCACTGATGTGGGTATATGGCTATGAGGATGATCGTATACCCATCGTCTCTTTTTTTTGGAGCATCAACGTTGCATTACGGCCTACGTGGTGAGCAATGCACCGAAGGGACCACTCGGATTCGCGTAGGCTGACAATCCGACCCCGCTCAAAGTGGTCCAATTGTTTAAAGAACGAATGAATGCGACGCCGCACCTTATCGCAGTGGACAGCGCCTTTCACAGCCGAGAAGTAAATGTCGACTTGGCCATATTGACACGTTGTTATTACATCAACGGGCGTCGTCCTCACCAGTCATCCGTGAAATGTTAATCACAGCTCTTTTGACCCTTCCACCCCTAGCGGCCCTTATGGCCTACTTGATTGCTCGTGCCCTTCCCGGTGTTGCAACACCAATGGTTTCCCTGGTAATGTCAGTGCTTTGATTTACAATGTAGTCTTGCAGTACATTGTCTTCGATATTCTTTAATTTCAGTATTTCATAAACATATACAATTATGTTTCCTTTATTCTTCCGGATGAAACCAAATAAAACTCTTTCATATCAAACACGTAACTGATTTAATCTTCGTTTATTTGCACCAACAAGGTAACAAAATCACTAATTTTGGAGGTGGTGTAGTTTGATAATATAAATTACGACTGAGTCAGCCCACGGCCAGCAATTTTGCTCTATCTACTGAGCCTCTGGCCGGGAAAGGGTTCGAGTTTCGACAGAGGAGTATTTTCGTCACAAGTATAGTCATAGCTAGGTTGAACTCAGCCGCTGTCTGGATGAGAATTCTAGCACATATTCTGGCTGCTCAGCTGTGTTGGTAGTTTCCGTAGTTTCTTCTATCAATACCAGGCGAATGCAGTAACCTAACAATGGAGCTACGGACCTCGCCGATCTTTCCTTTCTCTTCCTTGTCCTATCCTTTGTCCATACACACACTATTTTCCCACTCATGTCGGAAGGTTAGAGCTTGTTCCGAGCTGGCGCGGAACTCTGTTGGGAGAGCCTGGAGGAGGGAAATGCCGACGTCGCAAGTCATCTAGCGTGAGAGGATCACTGCCATTTCCCGGGACAAAACATTCCCTACACAAACGAACACATGACCATAGTTGACATACTTATAAACATTAATCAACAAATGAATGGAACTTTTGCCGGGTTCGGTAAATCCTATCCTGTGATCAAGTCTCCCGAGAATCCCCTACCTAATATTAAAATGTGGTAAAATTGTTAACAGAATAGTTCTACGAATATTAATAATGACGTAGTGTTAAATGCTTTATTTCAAACAAGACTGATTTAAGTCTAGAATTAAAGTAGAATATTAGAAAATAAAACCCATAAATTGTACTTTGATAATAATGTACTTTAATCAGACATACTTTCAACACCAATGTTCTACTACTTTGAAAATCAATATTAAATAAAGATTATGTTTTTAGATTATATTTAAAAACTCAATATAACAAACAAAATACTTACTCAATAAAACTCGTTTCTTCTTTTGAAAGTATTATTAGTTATTAGCCTCACACCATACCCGTACAGCGCGTCATAGTTGCTGGAAAACCCAGGTCATCGACTCTCCTCCAACACCATCTAGCATTTACGCCGCTGAGACCGCCCAGGTTCTTTTTTGTCGAGTTGCTTCACTTTTAAATAAAACAATGATAAGTTTGGTAACAAGTCAGCGAAACATGTGATTCGCGCACGAGTCGAGGTTCCCCGAGCTTAGCGGGGGAGAGGTGTTTGGCACGTCTTCACGATGTTTCATCTTGAGTGGTAAAGGTTACGGACGTGTACTAGCTAGTAACTAATTCTGAACGAGAGTGTGACTGTGAGCAAATGGGCACCTATAGCAAATGGCAATCTCGTACAAAATGTGCGTCTCTCGGTTTCCTTTGAGTACTATTATTTAACTCAAATTTATTGATTGAGTAATTACTGTAACCACGTCAAGTATTACAGTAATTATTTCCATAAGTGTTGTGCACGTTATTTACCGGGTTGTGGCGGTGTTCCTTTCCCTCTAAATCGTGAGATCCGGTGCCGACCTGCATGCCATCTTGCGGAGATTTTCCCAACCCAGGTATGTCTAGCGGGCACAACCCCCAACTGGGAAGAGCTCTAAGCACCCGTCATATGTGGTATTTTAGAGCATTAGGCGTGTGAAGGGAGAGAAAGAAAAGATCACGTACGATTCGTAGCTCATTTATTGGGGTATTGCACAGGCATACAACAGGTTTTGAACGGGGAAACCACTGAAAACTACCGATCAGAGTAGCTGGTCGCTACAATTAAGCCGCTGGGCCCGCCCAGGCTCTTTTTGGTCCAGTTGCCTCTTTCAGAAAGGGGTTAGGTGAGATATAGCTCTGTACCTGAAGTCGGAAATCCGACACTGTTGAAATTTGAACCCTGGGGTCTCCTTCCAGACAGTGACATTGCAAAGACAACGGCAAAGCTACCCCTGAGCCATCCCAGCCGATACT